>VSTD030004263.1:0-10383 GCA_008808055.3 Sporobolus alterniflorus
ATAGTAAGTCCAAAATGTTTGAACAGACATGAAAACAGAGTAGTTCTTATATTTAGTCCAATTATTCATGACATTTGAGGAATCTCATGACAATTGTATTTAGTCTAATTGTTCATGACATTTGAGTAGTTCTAATATTTATGATAATCTGCTTCTCGCAGCTGCTCTGTTCTTTTTTAGTTTGTATAGTTGCACAACATTGAATTGTTGTGTCCAACTATTGTGTATAAGTGAAATTTCTTATGTTGTGTCCAACTATTGTGCACAAGTATAATTTCTTAGGCACTAATAGTAGAAACCGCCTATGATAAGTTTTTCATAAACCCACATACATGACATTTGAGAATTCTCATAAATGTATATTATTTCTTATTTTTCTCTGTTTTCTAAATTCTCCTATTATATTTAAACTGTCATTGCATTATTCTATCTTTATACTTTGCTTAATGTATTTTGTGTTACATGCAATTTTGTGTTCAGACAATTTGGATAAACTTAATTTGTCGTGTTTGTTAGGTTGGCTAAATATCCATAGAAGGTCATTTTTTTCTAATGCAGAAATTATAAACTTGAGGTAACCAGCATTACATCCCTCTCAAGTATTTTTTCCATCTGTCATTGAGCTGTTTTTTTTGTGTCTACAATTATTTATACCTCACATTTTCCCTATGCAGTATATAAGTTTATCCTTTTAACTTTTATTGATATTTTTAATGGTGACCATTTCAAAAATTTGTATCAATTTCTTCATATACAATGAAAGTAGATTTTTAGGATATTTGACAAATTTCAGAAACTATAGTGTTGTTTTCCTCTGCTTCTACCACAATTATACTAATGCTCCAATCATTTCATATACATGCCAATAAATACTCACCATTACAGAAAATGTTGGTTGTTCTTTCCGTGGCATCACACGGGGTTATCAACTAGTTAATCATGTTTTATAGGTTCCCTCCATATCGGCGAACCCATTGAACTGAAATGGTCTGTATTAGTATTTTCTTTTTCTATTTAAATCATAACTATAGCGGATAATATCTCCAACCACCAAGCATGGAAGATAATATCTTACCATAAATATCCATCGTTTTAACTTCGTATCTTGCATCTATAAAACAAATCATAACATTCGAAACCTGGGAACCGTGGAGCACCTGTTCATCGAGTGCCCTGTTGCCCGCCAACTTTGTGTGGAGATCAGCATCTGGACATCCCTTCCAAGATTCCATCCGCATACCTAGGACATCAGAAGGGGAATGGCGGACTGGTATGACAACTCTACCCCTTCGGCGTGCACGACCAAAAGCAGAGGTGCACACTCTCTTATAATGATAGTATGTTCGACAATTTGGGCTGAGCGGAACGCAAGGATTTTCGACGGAAAGGAGAAGCCAGCGTCAAGGCTGTTTGCAGAGATAAAAGAAACTGCTATGCTATGGAGTAAAGCTGGTGCAAAACACCTTGCTAAGTTAGTAGGTTTATCATACCGCGAGTAGTTGCTTATTTTTTCTTGCTAGCTCAGGCTCTGATCTTGAGGCCAGAGCTGTAATGGCCGCTCTTAAGCGGCCACAAACTCTCTTCTTCTTATAAATATATGCCAGCAACTTGCTGGAGCTTTCAAAAAAACACATCATAACATTTTGGTGTAGAATGAGATAGAAATATGGACATTTGTGAAATATCATAGTTGTTGCCCACCTTTCTATTTAAAGGGCATTGTCGGTGTTTTCTGTACCGATAAACTATGGGGTGGTCAAGATCACGTGTTTTAGTTCTGAGATTTTCTTGTGAACCATGAAGCACACTATGATCTATCCTTGTTCAGGACACTCCTCCAAGGTAATAGTCCTATGTCCATTGATTTAATATTGAAGATGAACATGTATTACAAAGGGGTGAGCAGAGAGCTCGAGAAGTTTACATGGTAAAGGGAGAAATGTATCTCGTACCCCTTGCCCGAAGGGTAGGGGGCTTTTATAGATCGCTCAGAGGTCCACTAATTATGGTTCAGTTATTTTACAACCAGGGTTAAGTTACATGACCAGTGGGGCCCAAAGACTGATGAAGTTAGTTCGTAGAGATTGGTCAGGGCTTCCTGGGCATTCTTCTTGGTTCCCAGGCGCTAAGGTGGAGGATGCCCGGGACGGTTCTTGGTGCTACCGTGTTTGGCGATGTTTTACTTTGCTGCTAAGCCTTCCCACGTGGGGCTGATGTGGATGGGCTGGCCTGCTCCTTGCACCGTCCTACGACCTGCAACAGTCAGAGGGGTGGATAGCGCTGCCTGACAGGCGTTGTCCCGTCCCGTCACTTAGCAGTGGGCGATGGCGCCTTTTCAGGGGTACGAAGCCCCCGAGTCTAGATATTCGATGTGGTGTTGATCATCCGGGTACCTATGAGACCAAATCTTATATGGATAAGCTCGCCTTTACTAGGGCGTGCTTATCCGACGTCGGTGCTATCATAGTGATTATGCGTGTACCATTGGTAGAGTTGCTATGTCAGGCGGCGATAGGATGGATTTCTGCACTCGAGTACTTGCTGTCAGGCGCGTGTGGGGCCTGTGGCCATGTCTTGTCGTACCAGGCAGTAAAAGACGGTGCTTCACGAGACCCCGTCACGCCCGGGTTCAGTTCTTTTTTAGGTTGGTGACCCCTCCTCTTCAGTCAGAAGTGGTGGGGCTATATTCGGTATGGTGTATATGGTCCCTCAGTCGTTTACTTCTAAAGGGAATCAGTCGTATCTAGAATTTTGGGCCATACCGGTGGCCCTAAATGTTGCCTAGAGGGGGGTAAATAGGCAATAGAGCTGAAAACACTTAATTTAAATAATTAGTAACTTTAACCACTGGAATTGTCTGGTAAACAAAAGATTTACACTAAGAAAAGTAGATCGGCTGATAAGAACTTGATTCTAATTTATGGGAGCTCTACCACGATCTAGCACAAGCTATTCTAGCAACAAGAATAACAACTCAAAATAGATTACAAGCTAGAATAGAGATGAATATGAAACCCTAGGTCTAGAGCTCAAGAACACAAAGCATGCAGTGAAAAGTAAATGCAAGAGACACAAGGAGACACAAGATTTCTTTCTGAAGCTTAGCCAATCACAAAGGTTTCCTACATCTCCGTTGAGGAGCTCACAAAGAGCCGGGTCTCGTTCAACCCTAATCCTCCCAAGCTGGCACCAAGGCCAACCCAGTCCTTACTATCAAACCCCATGAAGAGGAGGGTAATACAAACATCCCGGGACTTCACCACAATCCTTGGAAGCTCCCGAGCGAAACCTAGCCGTTTAGGGGATTAAATCCCCAAGAGTAACAAACGCAACTAGGTTATCGAGGGAGAGGGTGAGGTGCTCTTGCTTGAAGGTGGCACACTTAAGGGAGCTCAAATCTTCTCTCAAGAACAAGAATTTAAGATTGAAGCTTTAGGGAGAGAGGAGAGAGCTCAAGCTTTAGATCTCAAGGAAGCTTTTCATTTTTCTGAGTGGCTAACGGCCCAAGGGGGTAGGTGGGGGTCTATTTATAGCCCCCACCTCAAAAATGAGCCGTTGGGAGGTTTTCCACCTGACAAGTTCAGTGAACCTCTCTAGAGTCTGGCGTAAAGCCTCTGAAAGTTGGCCACAGATCGGACAAGTCCGGTGGCTCCATCGGACAAGTCTGGTGAAGGCCTCTAGAAACCGGTAAGAGGCCTCTGGAAGCCAGTACTCAGACCGAACTAGTTCGGTTGACCAGACAAGTCCGGTGCCACCACCGGATGGTGGACAAGTCTGATGGGGCTCTCTGGAGTCTAGTCCAGGCTCTCTGGAAGCCAGTGGATTCATCAGACAAGTCCGGTGAAACCTGGAACGAAGAATTTTGGAAGATTAGGCACCTCGACCTCTCACCAAACTTTTTTTATGCATCCCTATTGATAGTACGGCTTTTCTATGACTCAAATAAAATATAATTTTTTTGATCTTTGAGCCTTTGACCCCTTTCTTTTCTTTTTCCCTTTTTGATGAGATGTTGAATTCTTGACTAGGGAAAATTATCTACAAAACTCAATAAAGGATTAGACTTCTAATTGCTTGTTGTCACTCATCTAAAACCCACTAGGGGGCCTAGATGCACTTTCAATCTCCTCTTTTTTGGTGATTGATGACAACCAATTAGCATTTTCAACGAGAGATAAAATATTAAGTTTTTGCAACAATATATGGTTAGGTCCCCCTAAATGTGTGCATATGAGATGACAAGAAAACATCACACTAAGATATGAACATGAGAGCTTATCCATATATTTTTGCAAAACTTTGTGGGGTGCCTACACATGTGTGAGCATTGTGACAATAAATCCGTGATAACCAAGATAATCAACATGACCATATCACAAAAATATACAAGATAATAAGCACATCACAATATAGCTCACAACATAGATAAGATAAGGTTCATACAAGCCATAAAAGATAATTAGGTCCTTACAAGCACACCATGAAAGTTTTAAAATCCATGTCCACACGACCAACTCAACATACTTAAGGTTTTACAAGCCAAGTCCAAATAGCACATAGATAAATAAATATACTCTTCTCCCCCTTAGGTATCAAGGCACCAAAAAAGGGAAAATAGGGAGCTCGAAGAAGCAAGTCACTCATCGTAGTCCTCATCATCGCCGTCGTCGTCGCCTTCCTCTTCCTCATACTCACTGCCAGAACCACCCTCGGTGTCATCGTCATCGGCCTCCATGGCCACGAGGTCCGCTGTGGAAAGAGAAGCGAAAGGATCATCAACAAGAGGAGGCACCGGGAGGGGAAAGTCATCGAACTCGTCAATGCCCATCTTCTCAGATAAGCGCCTCTGGTTGCTTAAGATCACATCTTGGCGCTGACGAGTGTCACGACACCAAGCAAACACACTCTTAAGCACCCTAAGGACACCACCCGAGGAGGAAGAAGAGCAAGCTGGAGGAGGAGCAGCTGAGCCAGAATGGGAAGAGCGATGAGCTGTAGAAGAAGAAAGAACATCCATAGATATGACTGGCTCATTCAGAAATTGCGGCTTCAGATCTGTCATCTCATGATCCTTCCGAAAATCAACCTTGGAGGCCTTCTCTATCATCATCATGATTTTTGGGGCGTACCCACAGCTGCGAAGGGTAGTCCTAGAAATGCTAATAATCTCCTGGAGAATGAAATCAAAGACTAAAAAGCGCTTCTTCTGGACATAAAACTGAATGAGGTTCCTCTAATACCGAGGACAAGTTGTAGCATCCCGAATGCGAGGAGTCAAGGTAGCATGGAGGAACGGTGGAGAGTGAGCAACTCTGGCAAGAAGTTCTGGATCTTTGGTGGATGTCCCTTGGCTCCTGGAGCATACATAAATTCCATCTCATGCAACTTGAGCACATTATAAGTATGAATCCGAGATTCTGGTTCCATGGTCAACTGGTGCTCAAGCCCAAGCATGCGGGCAAAACGGCGAACCGTGCACTCATACTGCTGCCCCGCTGTCATCCACTTCATTTTCTGACCATCAGCGTCAAAGTAGAAAGTTGCATAGAACTGACAGATAATTTCCTCATTCCAATCATATTTGAAGCTCATCATCTTGGTCATTTCTAGCTCATCACAAGTGGCCTTGATCTTATCAAAGATTGAATTCTTCTTTGCGGACATCCACTTCCAATTGACTTCCTTAGTTGGCACCACTGGAGTTTTCTTGTTCAGGTAGATGGAGCGGTACCAATCAGAATGGAAAAGAGACAAAAAATGAAGGTCCGTGGACTGCTTGCTGCCCTCATAGACAAGGGCTTCACGACCGGTGTTGATAGTGCCTTGCTTGGTCTTCTTGGAGTACCGGATGGCATAGTGATCATCACGTTCCTCGGGAGCATGCCTCTCATAGAGCTCACGCTCATCCTGCTCATCATCACTGGAGTGAGAGGGGTGGTAACTCGGGCGAGGAGGAGGTCCACGAGATACGGTTGCCTTGCCAGAGAGGCCTCACTTGAAGGAGGAGGGTCTGGCCACATCCTGGCGATGCTTGGTTCTCTTCTTAGGGCGAGGATCCATCCTGAGATAAAATATATGAAGGAGAGATCAAACACAAGGTATGGACAAGATAGAACAAAGATTAAGTAAGTTAAGAAATTTTGAAAACAAAACTGTCTCAGACCGGACTTGTCCAGTCTACACCAGACTTGTCCGATGCATTGCTGACTGGACTATTCCGGTCCATACCAGACTTGTCCGGTAACTGGCAGTTTTGAGGCCAAAATTTTTGCAACTCGACAAATCAATATTCTCAAGGTGTAAAAAGGTGTGAAAGAGCTTAGGCACACCCTAGAAGCACTATGACATGATTAAGATGACTTGCATTGCATTGAATTGAAAGATAGGGCTAAAACTAACCCTAACCCTAAACAAGGGATTATGCAAGATTTAACCATGGGAAATCAATAAGGATGCTTCTATACAATCTAGGGTATGCTAAAAGTTAATGAACCCAAGGAAATCATAATGCACTTCACGGTTTGGAAGGAATTGTAGATCGCGTGAAGAACAATTGAAATACCTTGAACTAGACCAAATCCGGTGGAGACCGGATTTGAGGAGGAGAGGGGAGGGGAATCCCCTAGGAAGTGCCTAGCGAGGGAAAGGGGAAGCTCCAAATTGCCCTTGGGTCACCCTAGCCGCCAGTGGAGAAGAATGAGGAAGAAAAAGAGTGGAATGCGGGTTGGAAATTGGTCAAAGGGCTTATATACCTAGGCGACCGAACTTGTTCGGTAAGGAGACTAGACTTGTCTGGTAGGACATCAGACCGGACTTGTCCAGTAGAAAAAGAATTTTTAGACTTGGAATAGGATCCAAAAAATCTTGATAGATATGACTTGGTCGTTAGACCATAATTTAGCACGAAAAGATCATGTGGACAAGATTTTGAAGAAGATTTGCATACAAGACATACTTTGAAGAAATGATCATAATAAAGGCTAGCATGAACCTATAAGCAATGAAATCATTATATTAGTATAAAAACGGATTTTCAATTAATTGCAAGCTCAAATCTTTGCAAGATAATAAACATTTCAGATGTGCAACCTTTCAAGCCACAATCCGAGAATCAATTATATTTAGTTCATTCCTAAGCTCTCAGAATCTCTTCTCATCTAGTGGCTTGGTGAATATATTACCAAGTTGTTCATTGGTTCACACATGAGAAATTACGGTATCCCCCTTGATTGCATGATCTCTCAAGAAATGGTGCCGGATGTCTACTTGTTTTGTTCAAGAATGCTCACAAGGGGTGTAAGCAATCTTGATGGAACTCTCATTGTCACATAGGAGGGAAACTTAGTTCATAGTGTAACCATAGTCCTTTAGAGTTTGCCGCATCCATAGAAGTTAAGCACAATAGCTACCGGCTGCGACATACTCCGCTTCAGCCGTGGATAGGGCAACGGAATTTTATTTCTTTGAGGACCAAGATATTATGGACCTATCGAGAAATTGGCAAATCCTGGAGGTACTCTTCTTATCCACCTTAAATATAATCCGCATCGGAATAACCAACGAGATCAAAACGGGAGCCCTTTGGATACCATAGTCGTTGGTTGGGTGTCAGAACTAAATATCTTATGATTCTCTTAACAACCCTCATATGTCATTCCTTGGGTGCGTCTTAAAATCTTGCACACATATAAACACTAAGCATGTTATCGGGCCTAGATGCACAAAGATATAGCAAGAAGCCTATGATTGAGCGATATACATTTTGAGCCACCAATTTTCCACCCATATCAAGATCAAGATGTCCATTTGTGCCCATGGGAGTCTTGATGGGTTTTGCCTTGTCCATGCCAGACTTCTTGAGAATATTATATGTATACTTTGGTTTGGCTAAGAAAGATCCCATCTTCAAGTTACTTGATTTAAAATCCAAGAAAGAACTTTAACTCTCCCATCATTGACATCTCAAATCTATCGGTCATGATCTTACTAAACTCATCACAAAAAGATTAATTAGTATAACCAAATATGATGTCATCAACATAAATTTGGCAAATAAATAAGTCTTTGTCAACCCTTCTAGTGAAGAGAGTAGAATATACTTTACTAATTTTAAAACCATTTTAGGTGTGAAAATCCATAAGACATTCATACCATGCTCTATGAGCTTGCTTAAGCCCATAGAGCGCCTTATAGAGCTTATACACACAGTTAGGATATTCTTGATCTTCAATGCTCGGTGGTTGCTCTATATAGACTTCTTCTTTGATTGGCCCGTACAAGAATGCACTTTTGACATCCTTCGACTTGTGAATACCCTATGGCCACAAATCTTGCCTTGTTTCTTGTAACAACTCCAAATTCATCTTATTTGTTGTGGAAAACTCATTTGGTTCCCAAAACATTTTGCTTTGGTCTTTCAACCAAAGACCACACTTTATTTCTCTTGAAGTTGTTGAGCTCTTGTTGCATGGCTACCACCCAATCCGGATCTCGTAGTTCATCTTCTACCTTGAAGGATTCAAAAGAGGAAACAGACGAGTAATGTTCATAAAAAGTGGCAACACGAGATCGAGTGGTTACTCCCTTCTCTATGGCATTGAGAATGTTGTTGACCGGATGGTCACATTAAACGGTTTGCCTAACTCTTGGATGAGGGAGTGGTGATGATCTTGACTTGTCTTGATCATCCCCATCTTTATCTTGCTCAACTGCCCCATGATCATTGTCTATCTCATGATCTTGATCGTCATCTTCATCTTGTTCACCTTCTTGGGTAGGAGGAGCAGCTTCATTTGATGAGGGTTGATCTTCATTATCTTTTTGTGGTCTCACATCACCAATAGACATGGTTCTCAAGCCATCACAAGGAGCCTCCTCATTATCTATATCATCAAGATCATATTGCTCCACTTGAGAGTTGTTAGTTTTATCAAATACTATATCACACGTGATTTTAACACAACCAGAGTCCTTGTTGAAAACACGATAGACACGTGAGTTTGAATCATAACCAAGCATAAAACCTTCATAACTTTAGGAGCAAACTTAGAAGAATTAGCCCTCTTGAGAAGAACATAGCACTTACTTCCACAGACCCTAAAGTAGGATACATTGGGTTTGTTATCTGTTAGTAGCTCATATGGTGTATTCTTCAAGAGTCAATGTAGATAGAGCCTATTGAAGGCATGGCATGCCATGTTGATAGCTTTGGCTCAAAATTAATTAGAAATCTTGTACTCATCAAGCATTGTCCTTACCGACTCAATAAGAGTCATATTCTTTCTTTCGGCCACCCCATTTTGTTGTGGAGTATAGTGTGCCAAAAATTCATGCTTGATGCCTTTTTGATCAAGATAATCTTCAACTTGAGTGTTCTTGATCTCAGAGCCATTGTCATTTCTTATCTTCTTGACTTTGGCATCAAACTCATTTTGAGCACTCTTCAAGAACTTCTTGAGCTCCTCTTATGTTTCACTCTTATCTTGCAAAAAGAATACCCAAATGAAACGAGAATAATCATCAATACTTATAAGACCATATTTATTACCGTCAATGCTAATATAGGCGATAGGACCAAACAAGTTCATATAAATCATCTCCAAGGGTCTTGTAGTTATCATGATGTTCTTGGCTTGATGAGGTGCTCCCACTCGCTTTCCGGCTTGACATGCTCCACACGACATATCATTTTCAAAGACAATGTTTGTTAGTCCTAAAATGTGGGCATCTTTTTAGAGGTTGTGAAAGTTCCTCATACCAACATGGGCTAGCCTATGATGCCACAATCAATCCATGTTTCTCTTAGCAATTAGACACTTGTCAAGTTCCACTTCCTCAGGAACAAAGTCCACAAAGTATAGCTTCCCCCTTAAGACACCTTTAAAGGCAAATGTACCATCACTTCTCTTAAAGATGATCACACCTTTATTGGTGAACAAATAATTATAGTCCATCTTACAAAGTTGTGAAACAGACAACAAATTATAGTTCAAAGATTCAACAAGAAGAACTTTAGAAATAGAATGTTCGGTAGTGATAGCAATTTTACCATGGCCAAGAATTTTGCCTTGGCTACTATCTCCAAATGTAAGGCTATCACTTGTAGTGTCATTCTTCTCAAATGATGTGAACATTCTCTTTTCTCCGATCATATAATTGGTGCACCCACTATCAAGCACCCAACTTGTTCCATCGGAGAAATAGGCCTATAAAAACGAATCAAGCCTTACTTTTATGTACCCAAACTTATTTGGATCCTTTTCACATTAGATAAAAGCACTTTGGGCACCCACACACAAGTCTTAGGCCTCTTGTGGTGTGGCCCAACATACAAAGCAATAACTTTTTTATGCTTATTTTTCATAAGAAAATAAGATGCATCAA
>VSTD030004264.1:0-10382 GCA_008808055.3 Sporobolus alterniflorus
GGGGGGGGGGGGGGGGGGGGGGGGGGCGGTGGACTTCCTCAGGCATCACTTCTTCCATGTTGCCCTCTATGCTCTATTGTGTGCTTTGAATAAAACCATGAATAAGGGTTTCCTGCACTGTAGCCCCTGGAGAGGAAGTTTGATCAACCACATCCATGTTGATAGATTGTTGCAGCATGTTCTGCATGAAGTGATCTGCAATGTGGGCTACAAACTCCTGCTCTCCTGGTACAATCGGCCCATGGAAGGGGTGAGGGTCCCCATTGTTAGATGGGGTTGTTCTTCATCAGCTGCCTCCCCATTAACCATGGTAGAGTTAAAGATATAAACAGGTATAGTCTAGGATCTACCCCATCCATTAGCCTCCCCACCTATTTTGATGACAAGACTACGAGGGACCTCAAGAGGATCTTCAACTAAAACTTTGAGAAGAATCCTAGACAAACTAGGATCATCGGAGTTCTAGTGCAGGACCCTAGCAAACAGAGCACACACCTGGGTGATAATGGTTGTGTCTTTGAGATCAAGAGGATATCCAAGAAGAAGAATCCAAGAGTTCCTAGAGAAGGAGCACTTTCTGAGATTCAAAGGAGCTTCATCATAGGGGTAAAAGGTGACTTGTCTCAGCCCAATAAAGAGCAGGCTCAGAGCTATCAGAGCATCTCTCTGGTAGGAGTTCCTGAGCCTAAATAAGCCAACTCCATGAGGGTGTAGGGCAAAGAACCTGACTTACAGATGCAGCTCTTGAGCAATGTATTGGCTGATGTCGTGCATGAGGTTGTGACTTTACACCAGTGCGAGGTCTTCATTGATGACCGTGATTGCACAGTCTTCATCCTGCTTGGCGGCACTTCAACTGACGAACACCCACCTTCTATTATGACTGTGAGGACCGCCATCTTCCAAGAACAAGGATGGTGGGGTGTACGGAAGGGGGTCCATGGTGAAGTTCACCATGGAAGGTGATTGCTGGCTGGCACTGCTGTGAGTTACGGTGGAGAGAGTGGTGGCCGAAGCAGGGAAAGTGTCAATGGGAGTGGTGGACTTTCCCACACCAAGCTGAGAAGTATTCAAGGAGAGAACCGGTGGAATCACCTCATCGAGATGAGCTCCTTGTGTCTTGCCAATTGCTTCAGTGTGAGGCTCAAGGGTGGCGGTAGCAGACACAATGACATTCTTTTTCTGAATCCACTTACTCTTCACGATAGATTTCCAATGAAAGCAAGATCGCTGCACGTGTCCATAGTGAGAATAGAACCAACAGTGAATGGCACCAGTAGTGTAGTCCCTGACTCGATGACCCCACCCAAGGCATCTCTTGAAATACACAGAATTGACGGCAATAGATTTTCCAGAAGATGCATCATCATTACTCTGCACCGTTTGCTGCTGACCTAGAGCAGAGTTGACAAGATGGGATTTTAAACATCCAAACACTAGCTTTGTAGAGACTTGGCTCTGGTTAGAGAGATTCAAATTCAATTTTGAACAAGAGCCAAAGTTCATGGTGGGCTGAAATGAGGTTTTTGGGGACTGAGGAATATTGCACAAGAAATCACCAAGCATGACAGAGGGACTGAGTTCCTTAGGAAAGGATTTGATCTTAGGGGAGTCTTGGATAAGCTGCTGGGCCAATGAAACGTGCTTAGAGGAACCAGATTTGAGTGTACGGTGCGATACCTCATGCCAAGAGGTAGCTTCTTTCTACTGCTATAAACCCCACTCCCTAAACCAATCAGCGCCACCATCTCTCCAAAGATGGAAATACACGTCAAAATGCTCAGTAGTGACTCAATTAAGATCACGAACAGCAAATCCAACATGGCGAGAGGCTATTGAGAACCGAAAGTGATGATCTTTGATGAACGTGACATGAAAACCAGCTAGAGTATGCCGTACAGCCACATGAAGAGCAAGGCTCATAGAAGCCTCAGAGAGACGGAAGTTATATCTCCGAAAAACAGTGAGCAAATGAAAAGCACCACAAGAGGATGACAAAGGATGATGGACAGAAGACCTGAACTTGGAGAGGATGCGAGCCTCAAACTCTTGGCCACGACTGAAGCTCCAATTGGTAACCAGATTTGCAAGCTGCACATTACAATAAAAGTGATGACATTTCTTGGGGCAAACAACAACAATATGTTTTAGCTAGCAACATATGACTAAATGAAACTAAGACCATGCCGAGACCAGCAAATTGAGAAAACATTGCAGATAACCCACATAAAGACATACATACATGATACATCACATAAACTAGTGTTAGTGACAGCACCTTTACTATCATTAACTAGCATTAACCAGCATTCACCATAGAATCAATAGGTTTATTCTCAGGATTATTACCTTTCCTTTTGTATATTGTAATTATGTTGTAATCCCCACAATTGCTCCTTTGAGAGCTATATAATGGAATCTGATGGCATCCTGCCATTGTGTGGCTTTCCCCCAATACTTCTCCACCTTCCTATCTTTCTACATGGTACTAGAGGGTTTCGGTCCATTGAATTCAACCTAGGCTTCGCCAGCTCTCCTACGCTGCCATCGCTCCTATCCTCCGCTGCCCAACATGTCCACCAACGCCATCACCACCATCGGTAGTGCTGCTTCCCTTGCCATCACGATGCGCCCTCCTCCACCGGTCATCCTCGACCTTGACGCCCACAACTTTTCTCAGTGTAGCGTCCACCGCTGTGCCATCCTTGGCTGCCATGGTCTCCTCAACCATATCGATGACTCTCTCGCTGCAGCTCCTACCGACCTAGTCTGGGTCCAAGACGACTTTGCCATGATCACCGCCATGCATGGCCTCATCTCGCGTGATGTCCTAGACATCATCCAGACCGACGCCGATGGTGACATGCATGCCCGAGACGTCTCAAAGGCCGCTAAGGACCTCATCACTGACAACAAGGACGGCTGATCTATCGTTCTCCTACATGAGTTTCATAGCCTCATCTAGGGTGACCTCACGTTCGTGGCCTACTGCAAGGAACAAAAGCGTCTGGCTGATGCCCTGCAGGATGTCAACTCTAACGTCGATGGCCATGTGCTCATCCTCAACACTCTATGTGGTCTCAGCCCGCGCATGTCTCATGCGGCATCCAACATCACCATGTTGGCAACCCTCCCATCCTTCATCAAGGTGCGCTCCATGTTAATCTCTAAGGAGATGCGCCTAGACAACGTGGCCAAAACTGTGGCAGCCGTGGCACTGTACTCCTCTACGGCACCGCCACTTGCCTGCTCAAGTTCCTCCTGCAAGGGCACCTCATCCGGTTCTGCACCCAGCTCCAACAACAATCGTTCAAAGGGCAAGGGGAACAATAAGAACAACCAGAAAAGTCTGGACACCACCTAAGGGTGGTTCTGGTTCCGGCTCTGGTACTCCTTCATGCTCGCTTCCCGGCGTTGGTCCATTGATCTGCTACAACCCTGCGACCAATAGCTGGGCCACCCTAGGACTTGGCCGTTCTGGCCCAGGCATCCTCGGCCCGCACCCTCAGCTCACCCTCACTAGTGTTCTAGTCTGCTCTAGCCTCTAAGAACACCGACTCCGGACACCTCGGGACTTGTTGCTGCCCTGAACAACTTCACTGTCAATGGTGGTTGGGTCATGTGTCCTTTGACGATGGTACTCTCTCTTCCACCCGCACCCTCTCTACTCCACACTATATCATAGTCGGCAACGGCACTTCCATGCCTGTCACCGTCTCTGGTTGTACCTTTCTTCACACACCCTTGGGCTACTCCTTCATTTTAAACGATGTTCTTCATGTGCCTAAACTTGTTCACAATATTCTATCTATTCTCAAATTTACTCGTGATAACTTTTGCTCTATTGAGTTTGACCCCTTTGGTTTCTTTGTGAAGGATCTTCGAATGAAGACTGTGATCTTTTGCTGCAATAGCTCTGGAGATCTATACACCATGCCTCTACCAACCAAAGCCAATAAAGTCTTTGACATCCTGTCCATCATTGTCACCACCAACGTTTGGTACCATCGCCTTGGTCACCCTGGTCAGGATGCCACCACCTCTCTTTAGCGCATGTTGGCCTTTCCTCCGGACAAACTCAGTAGCAATTTATGTCATGCTTGTCAAATTGGGAAGCATGTTCGTTTGATGGTTAGTACATCTACAGCTGTTACCACAACAGAATTTTATTTAATCCACTGCAATCTCTGGACATCCCCTGTTATGAGCACTTCTGGTTATTGTTGATGATTTCTCACATTATTTCTGTTGGTTTCCTCTTGTCGCCAAATCTGATGCCTTTGCCACCATCCAATTTTTTTGCTCATGTCGACACTCAGTTTCACACGCCTATTCGTGCTTTCCAAACTGACAATGGGAAAGAGTTCATGAATCACGCCTCAACCACATTCTTCGATAGCCGTGGCATCCAATTGCACATTTCGTGCCCATACTCCTCACTTCAAAACAGCAAGGCTGAACGTGCCATCCGCAGCATGAACGACACTATGGGAACACTTCTTTTACAAGCACATATGCCTCCTTCCTTTTGGGCCAAATCTCTAGCTTCAGCTGTCCACGTTCTCAACCTCCAGCCATCCCGCACCCTTGGTATGGACATGCCGAATCACAAGCTGTTCAGCACTCCACCCTCATATTCCCATCTCCGTGTTTTCGGTTGTCTATGCTATCCCAATGTGACAGCCAACAACCCAACAAACTACACCCCCGATCCATCACTTGTGTCTTTGTTGGTTACCCATCCATTCATCACGGCTACCATTGTTATGATCCCATCTCACGACGCATAATCATCTCACAAAATGTCACATTCGATGAGTTTGTTTTCCCCTTCTCACAAACTTCTCCAAAACCTGTGGAGATGGACCTTGATTATTTGCAGGACTCTATGGTGCTCCTGCCATCTTGGCACCCCCGTGCGACCGCGTCAGCACCTCGCATGGAGCTGCCCTCTCCTTGACGGCTGGCACCCGTGTCCTAGGCCACCTCTTTAGCTGGTCCCTCCAGTAGATTGGCGGCCTCCCCAGCACCTCTGTCTCCACCAGTGCCGGCTACACCACCGATCCAACTGGCTACTCAGCTGGCTCGTGGTCCACATGGCATGCAGACCTGTGCAAATTGCGGCCTCATGGTCCCTCCTGCCGATCGCCTCAATCTGTCGGTGACCCACACCACCACCTTGTCGCTGATCCCCAAGAGCTACCATGTCACCCTCGAAGATCCATATTGTCTCACGGCCATGCAAGCTAAGTACCATGCTCTTGCTATGAACAAGACTTGGAGTCTCATCCCGCGGCCCAGCACTGCCAACCTTGTCTCTGGCAAGTGGGTCTTCAAGCACAAGTTCCACTCCGATGGCATTGTCTCCCTACAAGGTTTGTTGGGTCGCCCGTGGCTACTCCCAGTAGCCCGGCATCGACTATGATGAAACGCTCAGTCCGGTTGTCAAACCGACAATGATTCAGACCGTCCTTAGCATTGCCACCCCCCACTCTTGGCTGATCCATCAACTCGACATGAAGAACACCTTCCTCAATGGCGCCCTTGATGAGACTGTGTACTATACACAACCATCGAGTTTCATCAACCCTGAGCACCCTACACATGTTCACAACCTAGACAAATCCCTCTACAACCTCAAGCAGGCCCCGCGCACCTGGTACAAGCGGTTTGCGACATATGCCTGTGCCTTGGGCTTCAAGACATTGACCTCGGATGTGTCATTGTTCATCCTCCGTGATGGCCTCGACACATGAACCTCCTTCTCTATGTCGATAACATCATCATCACTGTGTCCTCTGGTGCCCTTCTGGCCAAACTACTTTGACAAGTTCATGGCGAATTCTCCATGACCGGCCTGGGGGATCTTAACTTCTTCCTTGGCATTCAAGTGATGAGATCATCCTCTGGGTTTTTTCTGTCACAACAACAGTATGCCGTGAATCTACTACAGCGTGCTGGCATGTCCGACTGCCACTCCACCACAACACCCATCGACATGCAGGCCAAGCTCTCTGCCACCATTGGTCACCCCATCGCCGACCCTTCACTCTACCGCAGCCTCATCGGAGGTCTGCAATATCTTACTCTGATGTGGCCTGACATCGCTTATGCCATTCAACAAGCTTGCCTCCACATGCACAATCCCCGCGAGGCTCATCTCGTGTAGATCAAATGCATACTCTGGTATGTCAAAGGTACTCTCGCATTTAGTGTTCAACTTCATGCTACTCCGCCGAAGTCCTTGACAGCCTACTCTGACACCGACGGGGCCGGTTGCCCGGACTCTTAGCGTTCAACATCCAGCGTCTACGTCTACCTCAGGGACAACCTCATCTCTTGGTCCTCCAAGAGACAAATGGCTGTCTCTCACTCTAGCGCTGAGGTAGAGTATTGTGCCATTGTCCATGCTGTGGCTCAATGCTGATGGTTACGGCAACTACTTGAGGAGCTTCATCAGGCTCTTCATTCCATGACAATCATTTACTGTGACAATGTGAGAGCAGTCTACATGACAGCGAATCCCGTTCATCACTGACGAATGAAGCATATAGAGATCGACATTCACTTTGTCCATGAGAAAGTCTCCCTCGGACAAGTGCGCTTCCTCCACGTCCCCACGAGCCTGCAATTTGCTGATATTCTGATGAAGGGGCTACCAACCAAGCTGTTTCTAGATTTTTGGTCTAGTCTGTGTCCGGGATCCTCCCGCTTTGACTGCGGGAGGGGGGTGTTAGCAACAACACCTTTACTGTCATTAACCAGCATTAACCATAGGATCAATAGGTTTATTCTCAGGATTATTACCTTTCCTTTTGTATATTGTAATTATGTTGTAATCCCCACAATTGCTCCTTTGAGAGCTATCTAATGGAACCCTATGTCATCATGCCATTGTGTGGCTTTCCCCCAATATGTCTCCAGCTTCCTATCTTTCAACAACTAGGAACACCATAACTGAATCAACTAATAAAAATCTTAATAGTCACTTGAAAACAGCCTATTGAGATAACTCATGATCCACAACAAGCCCATAGACCATCAGCATGGAGAAATCACAGCCAAGACCCAAAATCCTGACCTGCACACTTGAAACGTGAACTCCTACCCCTAGATCGTGACCGTGTTGGCCGCTCTCTTGCTCACGCAGTCCTCCAATCCCTACAGTCATCCCCGGCCTCCTCCTCGTCCACGCGGCCATATCCTCACCACCACCTGCACATCCCCAACCCAGATCTAGCAGTTGACCCTAACAATGCTAGGGAAAACCTAGCCGTACCTAGATGCCGGGCCAGCGGACATCAAGCTTCGGGTTCCGGAGGGCAGAGAGCAACCTTATTTCATAAACACTCAAATTTCATTTCCGATTTTGTTGTTTTTGAGCATGCTGGGCTGGCCAAAAAAGGAATTTCTAGGACGCCAAGATCTCGCCGCGTGGCATGGTGCGCGGCGTACATGGGAAATTTATTGTTGGAGATATGGAAGCTGCAAGACTAGGACGCCGGTAGAGCAGGACTACGGCATTCAGAGAGCCCGGAAAAATGAGTCACTATTCCCAAATTTGGAGGCTGCCTAAGAAATTTCGGGGTCAAAATTTCTGAAAGTGCGGCCCATATAATGAACTGGCAGATGGGACCACCTTGTCAAACAAACCAAGTCTAGCATCTGGCCGCGTCCTGTTTGCCACCGTGCCTCCTCGCACTGCCACACTAGGCATCATAGAAACGATGAGTTCTGGACAATGAGGAGCTTCCCTGAGCTCAAGACGACACGGAGGCTCCCCGACAAGCTCTACTGTTAGGAGCAAAGACACTGCCGGCACCGGTGACAGAACCCTGGATGACAGAGAGCAGTTGGCGAGGCGATGGTGCGATGAGTTCACGACCTGATTGTGGCTGGAGAGAGTTGGTTCTGGTGGTGCGAGCACCCCACCTCTTTTTGGTTTTTCCATTTATATAGAAAAGCGATGTACAACTGGCACTTAGGCCACTAACCCGACCCTCCCGGTCATCCACTCCATTGTCGTCGACTCCCCTGAAGACCCGGGCCATAACCATGCCGTGGTGCCACCCAATGCATCAGCCTGCCTAGTTCATGCGTTGGGACCGTGCTCAGTCCATGCATGGTGTCTCATGCATGCTGCACTGCATGAGACAGACCTCCAGCTCATGGAGTTTATAATGAGAAAATAGGAGAACTAAACTACATGTATAAGGACCTGAATTACATCACAATCTCCTCCTAATTCTGATCCTTGACCGAAGATAGCTTTGTGACTCCTATTCTCTTGCAAAGATCCTGAAATCTCACCTTAGCAAGTGGCTTCGTCAGAATGTCGGCTAATTGATCTTGTGTGCCAACAAACTCTAGATGAATCTCCCCATGCTCCACACACTCACCGATCATGAAGCACAGGGTTCTTGCTATGGGAAATAGCTGATTGATTATCTATCTTGATAACCAAAGCAGCAAGCTTCACCCCCATCATCTCTTCCACCAAGCGATTGACCCAGATGGCCTGACATGCAGCCTCCGTTCCTGCTATGTACTCGGCCTCGCATGATGACAATGCCACCACTCGCTGTTTCTTTGAAATTCCATGTCGCTGTATTGCCACCAAGGAAGAAGATCATGCCTGACGTATTCTTGCTATCATCCGCATCTCCACTCATGTCACTGTCGCTGTAACCTAGGATACAAAGGCTCCCTCCTTCTCCTCTGGGATAGAACAGGCCAAGGTCCAGAGTTCCAGCAACATAATGCAAAAGATGCTTCACAACTGCCATGTGTTCCACATGTGGCTTCTCCATAAACCTGCTCAGGTAGCTCACACTGAAAGTCAATTCAGGCCAGGTATGCAGCAAGTACCTCAGACTTCCGATTAGACTTCGATACTCTCTCTGATCAGCTGGTGATGAGTTGCCTTTTTCGACAATTTCAGCTTAGGTTCCATTGGAACAGCACATGGGTTGCAGCTACTCATTCCTGCCTTCTCCAGTAGTTTGCCTGCATAAGCTGATTGACACAGTTCAATCCCCTTTAGACCTTGTCTGACTTCAATTCCCATGTAATATGACAGAACACCCAGATCACTCATGCGAAAAACCTTCTTCATCTCATGTTTGAACACATTCCCCCACTTTAGTAGATTTCCCCATGATGATCAAGTCATCTACATACACCCCAACAATCAGTCCCTATTTCTCATTGTCTCATATATGTAGTCCATGCTCTGTTTTGCACTTTACAAAGGCCAATGTGTTCAGCACTGAATCTAATTTTGAGTTCCATGCCCTTGGCGCCTGTCTGAGCCCATACAGGGCCTTGTGTATCTTCAGAACTATGCTCTCTTGTCCATGCTTGATGAATCCAGGTGGCTGTGATACATAAACCTCTTCAGCTAGGTCTCCATTTAGGAATGTAGATTTCATATCCATGTGGTGGACTGTCCAATCCAAGTGAGCTACTAAACGCAAGATAACTCTGACAGATTCAATTCTTGCAACCAGTGCAAACACCTCTTCAAAGTCCATCCCTTGTCTCTACACAAACCCCTTTGCCACTAATTAAGCTTTATGTTTGATCACCTCACCATGCTCATCACACTTCAGTTTGAACACCCATTTCAAACCAATTGGATGATGCCCCCCTGGCAACTCAGCCATTGACCCTGTCATGTTCTCCCTGATTGATTCCAGTTCATCTAACATTGCTGCCTTCCAATGATGATCCCTAACTGCTTCTTCTGCTAATGAAGGCTCTCCATCAATTGAAGCTAGCAACACTTCTGTCAAGCGCCCATCTACTGAACCGACCAGTGGTGCCTGCCTCAGTACACTATCCAGTGATCTGAACTTGAGCGGTGCACTGCTAGCCTTTGCATCCAGGTTTGAACTTCCTGACAGTGGAGACACACAATCATCACCACCAGTTGCCAGTGTAGCCAGTGGTGTATGAACCATGTTGTCATGTTGGCTAGGGCTTGGTGTGGCCAACGGTGCACCTGGCAGTGCAACATTGCCACCCTGACTTGTGCTGCCTACAGACACATACTCCATGGTGAATCGGTCACCCTCACCGATGTCCTCCTTGTCCCTTGTCTAGGCTCTGTCCCCTTCAAAGAATGCATTGTGCACGATGTGCACGTATCTCATGACCAGGTTGTAAAACCGCCACACCTTGGACCATGGTTCATAGCTGATGAATACCATGGGAGTACTGAAGGCTGGTCCCTTGTGTCAGCAGAGGATCCTGGATCCGAAGAAAATCACTGCGATGGCCTTGAACGCTACTCGCCCTGTACGGGGGACTTCCTTGATCCTGTACCGGGGAGCGGTGGTGATGCCCAGGTGCTCCAGCAAAGCTCGAAGCCTGCCGGCGAG
>VSTD030004265.1:0-10382 GCA_008808055.3 Sporobolus alterniflorus
AGTAAGTAGCATATGAAGAGTCTGATCGTAACTCTAGGATAACTCTTAGTATGATAACTTAAGTAATACACCAGGATAACGATCGTGAGTTTCTATCTTTTATAATTAGAGTTAGGATTCAGCTAAACTCTATGAGGTGGTTCCCTGACTATAAATAGACAGAGTAGATCTCCATCGAGGGCATAGAAAAAACCAAGGAGAAAAATAATCAGTGAATCAATATCAACAAAGTCATACTAGACGTAGGGTTATTACTCTCTACAGGGTCTAAACCAGTCTAAACCTCGTGTTCACCTGAGATTGATCTCATTGACCTACGTTCCCTCTGATCCTACCCTAAATATTTGATGACATACCGTCGACAGAGGCGCGCCAGAAAGGGAGGAAACGCTAAGATTCATCCTGGTGAACTCATGGCGACGTGGATCTATGACGAGAAGTTCCTGATGGACATGTGATTCATGTTCAGAACGCTGCCATTCAAGGTGGGAGAAGATGACGATCTTGAACACCCGGCTCAAGAACAAGAAGAGCGGCGCATGACGATGATCGGCTTTGAGTTCCATCGAGGCCTCAAGAACTCGGCGACCACGTTTCAAGCGGTTGTCAGGCAAATAGCTACGACAAATCTGACTGACGGTTCAGTGCGACCACTGATCAGGACTCCATCGATGACTACCCGATCATCCGGGTTAGCCCTTAGTGAGATCTGAACAATGAAGCCTGAAGAATCAGCATGATCAGGCATAGCAATTAGTAAGCAGTCAATTCCTCCAGCAAGTACCCAGCGGTCAACAGATCTACGACGATAAAATGCGGCTCCTCTTCATCAAGTTGCACTCCACCCCAGCTCAGACTTCAGCACGGTCTGACCACAGTGCTGAACTTGTGGGACAAATCATGGCTCCCGCTCCAGAACCGGTGCGCATTGAGCGATCGTTAAGCAACGCACCACCACTTCAGAAAGAACATATCTTGGCCCACTCAGCAGGGCACGGCTAGTCTGAACGGGGCAACATGACATCTTCATCCCTATCAGATCAGCTTCAAGAGCGTCATCACCTCAAGAAATCCGCGACCTCGCTCTCAGCGGCAATCGGGGCATTGGGCTCTCCTTTAGGACCCCATCTAGAAAGTGGTCTAGCTAGAGATCTATGCTCTGCTCTACCCCGATAGTTAACATGGATGAGTTCGATCGTCGGATCAGCTTCAACCTCCTCAACAAATCCACGATCTCACTCTCAGCGATGATCGGGGCATCGGGCTCTCCTTTAGGATCCCGTCTAGAAAGAGATCTAGATATAGATCTACACTTTGTCTCTACCCCGATAGCTATCAAAGATGAGTCCAATCATCGGATCAGATTTAGACGACTTCAAAAAATCTACAACACCACTACAATAGGTGGTCAAGGCATAGGGCTCTCCTGTAGGAATTCCTCTGAAAATAGATTTCACTACAGATCTATACTCTGCTTCTGCCCTAGCAGCCTACTATGATGAGATGGGTCCATCTTACTCCAGCGACCTTTCTAGGTGATTAAACACTAAGCCGATCTCTCTCTGAGTTAGGGACGTCTGATCTAGTAACACAGATCGAAGGGACTCTTCAGTCCAACAGCAAAAAAATAAGTCTCAAAAAAGAGATGTCACGTTCCTGATCTAGTCAGATGCTTTACCCGAGCTAAGTATCGGGCGACCTCCCATTCGACGTCAAAAGGGTAAACACTGTCACACGCATACGACTTGTATCGATTAATAAATCATACTGACTTACGTGCAAATACTCTTAGATTTCAATGCAATCCGCTTTAAGTTTCATGATTAGATCAATCAGTGACCAATCAACTTTCAAAGCGCGATCCCTGGAACCACATAAGGCGATAAGAATTTTTGCGCATCATGACAATCTGTGAAGCTTTGCCCAAATAGCAATAAGCGTCCTCGATCGACGCAAGGGGCTTACTTCCGATTTCATGCACGGCCAGCAAACCAACGCGTACAAATCAGCCAAGGGCTCCCGATTGACGTCCCTAACCATCTCTTGTAGTTTTTACACCCTCAGCGCCGCGTACAAATTAGCCAGGGGCTCCCGATTGATGTCCCTAATCATCTTTTATTTTTTTACACTCACAGCGCCAAAAGTAAAGGGCTCCCAATTGACGCTTCATATAGTTTCTATTACTTTTAGCACTTGCATCACCGCGTACAAAAAGCAAGGGGCTCCATAGGTATGTGCTCTATATATTTAGTATTTGATTAACCAAAATTTCAAAAGTTTTTGCAGCTCAGCAGATATCATCATCGATGGTTTGGTTTGACCCCTAACGCCGTGAGTGCATCTCCTAATATTCATCAGAACGCGGGGAAGCAAATAAGCACAAGATCATCATGTATCATGATCGGGCATGTCAGCCCCGATCGACTCATAAGCTTCATCGGTTGACAACGGATCAACCGACACAACATCATGATGAAAGAATTAATAAGAGAAGATCTACGACCCATGATCAGTACATGAATCCGGGATTCTCACACCTGGTAAATTTGAAGTATTTGTAATTGCAAGCACCCCGAAGAAGCGAAGGCTAGCTCAGATTTTTCCTCAACCAGATCACATCAAGACAAAGGGAATAGTGGATTTATCGATCTGATTGATCCAACGTCTGATTATCTTTCCAATCAGCTCAGATTAAGATGAAGACAGTGCAGTAGATCGGGTTCGCATCACATCAGGACTATCGTGGACTCGCTAAAATCAGAGCACACGCCAGATTGACTTCACGTCACATCAGGACAACTCTGAAGTTTTGAACTTGTAGAAGATGAATTCAATCGGCTCTGCACCCATTCAGATTATCACTCAAAATTAAAGGATAAAAGTCACGATCAATCCGAACAAGATGTGAAGACTTTTTATTGTATTGAAGAAAGCTCAGTTATCCACCGATGAGATACCAACGTATACAAGACAAAAATTGAAGTCATAGGGTGATCTTTTCATATTGAACACATCATCAACCCCGTGATATCAGTGAAGAAGGAAGCCGAACATGAAGATTAAGCAATTGTTCTATCAAAAGTGAAGTTGATCAGCTTGGTTCGAACAGAGGCATCCGATCGGTGATTGCTAATCCGTAGGTAGCTCGATCAGAAACCGAAGTTCATCAAGTTTGATGACATGTTTAGGGGCTAGTGATGACACCTCAATTTTTGCTCGAACCAGGACTCACTGAAGATCAAAGACCAGACAACCAGAATAGCCCATGAAGATGTTGAGCCCAACAAGTAGCATATAAAGAGTCTGATCATAACTATAGGATAACTCCTAGTAGGATAATTGTGAATACGTCAGGATTACGATCAGGAGTTTCTATCTTTTACAATTAGAGTCAGTATCCAGCTAAACTCTATGAGCCAGTTCTCCGACTATAAATAGACATAGTAGATCTCTATCGATGGCATAACAAAAAATAAGAGAAAAACAATCAACCAATCAATATCAAGTTATTACTCTCTTGGATGACTCAAATCAATCTAAACCGTGTACCACATGTTTACCTAAGATTAATCTTATTTGATTTGTATTCCCTACGATCCTAATATAGATATCTGACACGGACGGTTACTGAGCCCATGTGAGATCGAGTCAGTCACGCGACAAAGCTAGAGCGCGTCGCGTCACCGACGTGCCGCCGCCGCATCAGTGCGCATCACCCAGCACCATGCGTGCGCTCCGATCGATCACGTTTCGATGTTCCGCGTCGGTGTCGTCCGGTGATCAGTTGCGCTAGCTAGCTCCTGGAATTGTTCCACGTGGATACGGCAGGAGCAGTCACGGACGATATAATCTCATCTCATCAGGGCCGTAAATCGAAGTGATAGACTCAACTTTCTGGGATACTAGTAGGAGGTAAAACCGGAGTCACAAAAAGCAGGCTCGTACTGATCGAACCGAAAATTAAGAGGCCGGTTGCCGCCGGATCCCCTGCAGAGACAAGGATGCGACCCCACAACTCGAGATGAAGTCAAAGCGCGAGCTTTGCTTATGGAAGATTTTTACCTACCTACCTATCTATCTACTCCGGTCCGCGACGCGATTTTGCCCCGGGAAACCGGTGCTTTTGCATTCGTTGCACACCTGAATTGACCTGAGGAAATAAATAATAGGACCGAAACAACATCAGCACCGTAACGCACGCACGAGTCTAATTACAGTGCAGAGAGTATCGTGGTCAGATACAGTTGTGGGTTCCGGCGCGGTTGGTGCAATCGATCGCCTGTTGTCCTAGTCAGACACGACAATAATAATCTTCTCTAAACTTCGTCGCCTGCTGGGATAAGCAGCACGGGTTTTGTTTCCCGTTCCGTCAGTTTTTTTTTCCCACTGACTCTTCGTACAGAAGAAGTGACGCGATCAGTGAGATGCGTTCGACCGCACCGCTGAACCCAGGCGCGCGCGTGATTCGTTGGCTTGGAACGCCTGCCTCACCCACCGAACGCAGCGGTTGGGTGTCCTGCCTGCCCTCCCGCTCCCGGTTCTTGCGCCTTTCCACTCTCTTGCACCCTGCAATCCCGAAATCTTATTCACGGGCGAACGGAGTTCTCGTTGTCGCAAGGACAGGGGTGAAAGAGCGAAGATGCGAAGGTACAGATTAGTTGGCGCACAGCAAGGCTGCTGACGGTCTCTGAGTTTTCGGTGGAGTGCTTTGTTTGGGTTGGACACCGAATTCCTTTCGCGGTGACGATATGAACCTCATCGGTAGATCGATGCTGACAGCGGGCATCGAATGTCACGCAGCGCTTAGATATTTGCAGTCCAGGAGTTTTAGCGGATGAAACTGTTCCCAAGATATACATGAACCTCTTTTACTGCAGAACCGAAAACGAAAAGAGAACGTGATCTCTTTCTTGCGCAAGGTAAGATGATAAGAGCACGGTGGGATGAGACAGTACGTAGTGGCGTAGGCGAACTACAAACTCGCACAGAAGTGTCAAGCAAGAGCTTTCTCATAGCTTCTCACACGTGTCGGGGTGAGCAAACCTTGAGGATTTTGCCCATGCTCTCACGAACCGCTGTCTCATCAGTCATGCCACGTGTGGCAAACTGGTTATCAAACGTGTAGGCCAGCTTCGTTTTTGACTGCGGAGCACACCACCACGCTGCCACTTGCCGCCTCGGCGTCCGTCTCCATACAGGCCGCCTGCCAATATGTCCAGACTTATCCAGATAAAGTTATTCTCCCCTTCTTTTTTCACTGGGCAGCCAGTGTCCCGAGACCCCAGCTGGATTTGATCACTGGTGGTGGTAGGAGGAGCGCACTTCGCTAGCTCTCGCTCGGGCTCGGACGCCATTAGACGGGAGTTCATCGTTATCAGTTTGGGGGACGAATCGTGCTCTGCCAATGTGTTGCTCGATTGATAAGCGTTCCTAGCTGGAAGAAAAATGCCAAGACGAGAATGGCCAGAATACGGTAACCCGGAAAGTCCCAAATGAGATGAGTCGCCATTTTGGCATCTCTCCAGAAACAGGAGAACGGACATACACTCCCAGCCATTCCAGAACCACTCACAGGTCACAAAATGTGCACATGTTGTCGGGAGTTCTAGATTTCGTATTTCCAATGTGAATCATCTTACTGTCAATTTGAGGAACCAATGGAGCAGGAACAACAGGAGGGATCGGTAAAAGGGGACAATTTGGCGGCAAAAAGGGCTCTGACATTTCATTTCGACTCGAATGACAGACATGTACTATGAACAGGAAACACAGAAGGATAAGTTTTTCTTGGGGCTGCTGCTCAGCTGACCGAGCAGCTAATCCTACAGCTACAGAACACAAAGTAACACCATGCTCTGCATCGCCAAATTCTGCCTCTGCTTCAATGATTTCACTAACAAGGACACACTCGTCCTCGACGGCCGTCTCTTTGGTTGGTACGAGTACCGAATTGCAGGGTTCACAATGCTCGTCGAGCACCTGGATCCAGCCTTCGTCGGAGTCCCAGTCCGGCAAGGACGACGAGCAGGGGCCTGCTAGTGCCTTGATTCTCTCGGCACAACTCTGTGCCATTTCAGCATCCTCCTCGTCGGTGTCAGACTCCCAGAGCGCGGCGTCCAGCGTGCTCTTAGGAGACACCCATTTCGCGGGCACCTCCTCCGCCTTGACGCCGCACCCGGCCGACGCCAAGAACGGGTGCTCTGAGAGCTGCGCCGCCGTGCACCGGTCGCGCGGGTTCCTCGCGAAGCAGCGGGCCAGGAAGCCCTTGGCCTCGGGCGAGAGCCAATCGGGCACCTCCGGCGTGGCGTCGGTGAACCCGATCCGGTGCACCGCGGCGAGGACGTCGCCCACGTCGCTCCACGGCGCGCGGCCCGTGGCCATCTCGACGACGGTACACCCCAGCGCCCAGACGTCGGCGGCCAGGCCCTGCTCCTCCCCCCGCGCCACCTCGGGCGCCATGAACGCCGGCGTGCCGCCGATCTGCCGCGCGGAGGAGTCGGCCGGCCTCGCGCACCCGAAGTCCGCGAGCTTGGCGCGGCCGTCGGCGCCGACCACGACGTTCCGCGCCTTGACGTCCCCGTGCACGAGCGACAGCCCGTGGAGGTACGCCAGGCCCCTCGCGACGTCGGCCGCGTAGGCGCGGACGGCGCTCTCATCGAGCCGCCCGCCGCTCCGCGCCGCCGCGTCGGCCAGCGTGCCGCCGGGCGCGTACTCGAGGAAGAGTTGGCACTCCCCGCCCGCGGCGTCGGCGCGGAAGCCGAGGCAGGGGAGCACGTGCGGGGACCGGAGCGCGGACTGGATGCTCCCCTCGCGCCGGAGCTGCTCGGCCGCCGCGGCGGGGACCGACTTGACGGCGAAGAGCGCGCCCGAGGCCTCGTCGGCGGCGAGCGACACCACCGCGCCGGACGCGCCGCGGCCGAGCGTGCGGACGCGTGTCCACCGGCCGCTGACTGCTGTCGCCATGCCCTGCCCCTCCCTCGGCGCTCCTTTCCTTTGCTGCTAGAATTGAATTGGTTTCGTGCGATCTGCTCTCGCCGCTCGCTTGTCTCTTGGCTATGCCCGCCCGCGTTTGAGGTGGAGCGCGCCTACTTTTATAAGGGGTCTTGCCGCTTGGGTCCCCGTTTCCGTACCCCCGTAGCTACGAGTGCGACGCGAGAGCGCAGGAGGGGTTGCCGTGTGGCCGCCCCGAGCGGGGCTGACCGGTCGGGCGAGCCGCGACGTGGCGGGAGGCGGAGCACGTGGGGATTTCCGGATTCGGGCGGGGGAACTGGAAACACGAGGTCAATTTGGTCAGGGGAGCGGGAAGGAAGCGCTCGGCCGCGCGCCAACGTCATCCGCAAGGGGAGGAGGGATTTTACCGCGTCATCGCTTGCCTCACCTCGGATGTCTGTTTCCGCTTGATTGCTTGCCAATTGTAGTTGGGACCACGGACAAGTGTCGAGCTCCGGTGCTCGCTGTGTTCTCCTTCTGGAAAGCATATACTGTACTGTCACTTTGGTAACTGTAGGTGAGCTGGCGTTTTCCCGTTCGTAGAAAGTTAACGGCAAATGATCGACGCTACTGATGACCCGTGTGATGCTAAGACGAAGGGGGTGAGTGTTCCAGAATTTTAGTCACTAGATAGAAACATTTCGAAAATTGTTGCGTCCGGTGCTGCGTCAATACCTGCCCAGATCGACGAGTGTTCCGACCGTTTTTTGTTAATAGATAAAAAGGAACGGGACCGTGGTCTAAAACGTATGATGTGTTCGATCGAACAGAACAAAAGATGTGGCTGAAAAATCAAAACTATCTGTCAGACAAACCCGACACGTCATCTTGCCAGTCCAATGCACCTGAAACAACAATCCCTGGAAGCCTGGAACAAAGGCAGACACGGAGCAATCAGAACTGTCCAGATACACACACCCTAATCCCGATCCATAACGACGACACAGCAGCATAATCAAAGGAAACAATCAGCGTCGTCCCCTGGCGGCGATAAGCATCGCGAGCCGGCCAGTGATGTCCCGATCAGCTAGCTGAGCTGATCCACGGGCGAGATGCCACTAAAATTTTTCGGCCGGCGCAGGATAGTTCCAAAATCATCTGTAACTTCAAGATGCTCCTAGTATATTCTCCACTCTGTGTGCTTCGCTTAGCCATCTGTTCGTGATTCGGCGGCGGCTGGTTTTGGTAGCCGCTCCACTCGCATTACCTGTCGCAGTTGATGTCTGGACAAGTGTCCGGGTCACAGGCCTGGTTCTGCCGCCAGGAGTGGCTGACGGATTTGTTATTGGCGGAGCTGCGGGACACGTTGCGCGGCTCTAGTGGAGGCAGCTTTAGGATTTTTGCTGCACTCTTTAAAAGCAGTGGATATAGAGGCCCGGAGCTTGAGCGCAAAAAAAAACAAAAACAAAGCGCGAGGTACGGATGCGTTGTACCCTGCAGAATACCGCCGCTAGGAAGCGTGAGGCAAAGGGTGACGTCAACCGTCGTTGCGGAGACGGTTTATCCGGTGGTGGCCGAGGCATGGGCGGCGTCCACACTGTACTCGGTTGACCTCTCTTGTCGCTCGCATTTTTCTTCGCCCGCTTCTCTACTCCCGCGATGGCTTCACACTTTGGTTTATGTTGGCGCGAAATAGAGCAAGCGTGAAACCAACCTGCGAATGCCGGCTACAGTGCTCGTTGTCGTTGATGACCCATATGCGTGCGGGAACATTCCATGCCGGCCGTTGACTCCACTGCATCCGCACCTTGTAATTTCATTCAAGAAGCCCATCCATCACCCGAGGGAACAAGACGTCTCTAGAACCACCCGCGCATGAAGCAGGCCCCTCTAGTTGGCGTGAGCACTGAGCAGCAGGAAGAAGAGCACACACACAAAGTGGCAAAACCATGCAGAGACCCGAAAGGTGTGGACTCTTCCGTGGTGGCACACGAGCTGGCGGGCAAGACCGCCCGACCCGACCGAATGCCCTCCACCGTGTTCTCCATCCACCGACGCTCGGGTTCCTCCGCCCTTATCCCCTGTGGCCCAATCGGACGCGGCTAGCGAGCCTAATTATTGTGCAGACCCGCGCTTTGACTCCGTATATAACCGGTGTGAGCCACAGTGATGAAGTGCGCAGTGACGGAACCGATGATGCGGGGTCGCGTCATCAGTCGGTGGTGCCCGCCGCACCCGTGTGACCACACGCGAGCGAACCGACACCAGACACCACCCACCCAGTGGTCGTGCCGTGCGTACGCACACACACCTTTCGCCAAGTTATACCTGAGCGGAAGGGAGGCGCCGTGGGACGGTGCGGGTTTCGTTGGGGGCGGCGCCGGGGAAGGCGGTCGTGAGGCGCAGCATCCCGTTTGCCCGTGTTCCCTATCCAAAGGGCGTAAGTAGCCGTGCGCTCCCTGGTCGGTGGTTTTTTTTCCGATACGGTAGTTTTGGGGGAACCACCTCCGTGATTAGATTAGATCTCTTACAGAAAATTCTCACTAAATTAAAATTAAGGGAATTTATTAAAAAAATATTGTCCAACAGTTTTCCTAAATACCTTTAGATTTTTACACCTCTCCTAAATTCACCTCGATCTAGATAAAAACATGAAGGAATACGTAGCCCCTTTCTGTTTCATCCCATTCAGACAAAAAAATTCGTGACGTTTTTTGTTGCGCCCCGCCATTCTCAACCGTGCCCTTGAGACAAAATGCACACATGCACCCATAAAAATGAACTCCTCACCCACCGTCAGTCTCTGTCGCCTCCCCTCGCTGCCGGTATGCGGACGGGGAAGATGAGGCGGGTGCAGTCCAACGCCCAAATCGGACTCCACAGCCTGCGATTCCTTGACAAGACATACGGCGGGAAGGAAGGGTGGAAGGCCATCGAGCACATCTTTGAAGAGATGGACGATCCAGATCGATCCCATTTAAATCGCATTGGTCCAGCTGGCTGCCAAGGAGAGCTTCCACAAGTGCATCAGTGAGTTCTACTAACATTTATTGATCGAGCTTCGACAAGTGCATCAGTGGTTGTACGAGGAGTTGGGGGCTGTGTCCTACTCGATGGACTCTATCACCCCTCGTTCCAGAGCAAGTGGCAATGAGTCTTCAAGGTGTATGGATGTCTACGGCACTAAAATGGAGGACAGAGCTATTTTTTTCCATGCTCATTTGATCCAATTAAAATCACTTTTTGATTCACATTAAAGGGAACCAATGTAGTAGGGGTAAAAAAATAGCCCCAATAATTTTTGGGTGACTTTTTGGGGTCACCCAAAAAGAGGTTTTGAAGAGTTATTTTTCGAAAAGAGGTTTCGGAGAGTTAGCTCTCGCAGATGCTCTCAGTGGACCCGAGTGCGTACGTGTACACTGATGCTGGCGGTTCGAGAATCGGAGGCCACC
>VSTD030004266.1:0-10382 GCA_008808055.3 Sporobolus alterniflorus
GAAGGAGGTAAGGAGAGGACAGCGGATCATGTGAAAGGATGTAGGGGTGCGCAAGGGTGACCACTAGATTTAATAACCCTGTGGTGTCACAACCAAGGAGGGAAAGCGGCTGGGCGCTCTCAGATGCAGTGAGGGGCCTGATAAACTAAGTTTACATGCCTCCCCTACTCCTCGCACATCACGCCAGCTACGATCGCATAGGATATGGAAGTCGTATTCCCAACAGGCCTCTTGACTGTCAAGGGGCCTGCCAAAGCTCAGGGTTCAAAGGCGAAACCCGCTAGATGGGTCAGAGCCATCCAGAGCAAGGGACAAAGTGACAAAAAGGGTGGCCAGTAGCTGGCGCATCTGGGGCCCCATCGATGGGACCTGACATCCTCAAACTTCGTATCTGAGTCCCGACCGGGAGGTTTCCTTCACGCCCCTTCATGTGGGTTGGCATCGAGCCGTCTGGGTTTTCCTGCCAGGGATTACCCGGGAAAGACACTTGAAACCACCTGGTATGGATTTGACCCCAGGGAGGGCTTTAGCCCCTGTCTGGTCCTATGGAGAGGCACTTGCCCTAGTTGGCTGTCACCTATGAATAGTGGCCCAAGCTCCACTCAGATCCTAACTCAGCACTATAGTGTCCAGTCTGAGACCATTAGCCAGCTCGAGACCTCAGGAACCACACCAACAAGCATGTCCCCACAGCTCAGCCCCTTTGAGTTATCGCAACACCCACGAACAGGGTCGGTGCATATGCCGCACCACACTCTGACATCCCAGATGGAACCGAGGGGCTTCGTTAAGCCACCAGCATGAAACAAAGCAGTACATGTGAAATGTAGGATCCGCCTGAGCTTTTACCTCAGATGCAGCCTCGAGGGCTACATGATGGGCACCACCGTTGGATTCCCAGTCAAAATTATGGAGGCTTTAGCCCCATAATCTCACTGCCGAATCCTGTGGAAGTGCTCATACTAACATATGAGTACCTATCTTGCCTCCCATCAAGAGGATATTTTCAACCGCCCGCTCGACAGTTGGCTCGAGGGATAATATCGGGGTCTTGTGCCCTGGGTACCATAGGTCACCGGTTACAGCCCAATATTCTGGACACAACCAGTTTCCTCTAGCAACAAATGGCTAGGGAACCATACATCCCATGCCAGATATGGCCCCACCACTCTGAGTTGAAGAGGAGGGGCCGCCAACCTAAAAAAAACTAATCTCAGGAGTAACCCACATCTATGCTTTACCCCATTACGTTAGGCATGGGCGGACAGGATTTTGCTACCTAGCTGCCCAGTTCCGTCTCCTTCCACAACCAGGGAGGTGCCTGGGCGTCAAGTCACACCACCCGGGGGCTTTCATCACCGGATAAGCACTGCCAACGTCAAGACCTTAGGAGGCGGTAGCACTGATCGCTTGGCACGATGAGACGTATACGTAGGAGCCCACGCGCACCAGACAACAACTACTCGAGTGCCGAATCTGTCCCATCATCGCCTAACGTAGCAGCTAGACTAGGGATACACGCCTAAACATCATGATTGCTCTAACAAAGGATAAGCGTGCCCCCGGTAAAAGATGATTTACTCCATGTAAGATTCGGTAACACAGGCATCCACACGGTCAATACGCCACCAAATATCCAAGCACAGGGGCTTCACATCGCCCGGAAAGGTGCCACCGCCCCATTGCAATGATAGGACAAGATAGCGCCTAGCAGGAGGCTCTGTCCCCTCATCTGACAACCACAGGCCATAGGACAGTATAGGGGGCAGGCTAGCCCATCCACATCAACCCCCACGTGGCAGGCTTAGCAGCCAACTAAAGCAGTGCCTTGAAGCAACATCTCCAAGAACCATCCCGGACATTGTCCACCTCAGCGCCAAGAACGTCCGAGAACCAAGAAGAATGCCTGGGAACCAAGAAGGACACCCGGGAGTCCAGAAGAACACCATGAAAGCTCTGTGTAACCACTACGAACCGACCTTCTCAGTCAGGGAAAACACTGGCCTTGTAAATTACTCCTAAATATAAAAGTAACTCATCCGTAGTTATCCGGCCATCGCTTGGCCTATAAAAGGCCCCCTACTCATCAGGCACGGACACAAGATCTATTTCCCCCTTCACCATGTGAACTTCTTGAGCTCTCTGTTGACCCATTTGTAACACTTATTCATCTTCAATATTAAACCGCTGGACGTAGGGCTATTACCTCCAAAGAGGGGTCTGGATCAGGATAGATCATTATATGTTTTGTGGTTCACAAGACCATATCAGAACTAGAACGTGTGATCTTGATCACCCTATTATTACCAATGCAAAAAACACTGAGAAAGTGATTATGACTCTAATTATTCTAATTCAATCTTAAATAGGCGGCAGGAGCATAGCCGCCTCTTGAACGGGCAGTAGGGGCCCCGAGGTGGGTGTGACTACAAAAGTGATCAAATTTTCCAAAATTGCATATGGGTCCTCAGAACATTTTGACCCAAAAAAAACAGCCACCTAGTCGGCCGGGGAATGGGTGGTTAGGCCTTGCCGCCCGTTCAACACACGATTGGACCCTAACCGCCCAACTAGAGGGCGACAGAGAGCTCTTTCCGCAATTTTTGAAAATGGGATCTCCTTTTATGAATTTTGCTTTGCAAAGGTGCTATTTTTGAAAAAAAAAATCCTCCCTCTCCGTCCTGCACATTGGGCAAAAAGTTGCCTTTTTATTTATTTTCAACCATTCATCTTATTCGAAAGTTTGTTTTAAATATATAATGTTATAAGTCATGCAACACATCTCTTGCTTGGTTTGTTTTGGTGACATATCAGAGGAATTTCATCGACCAACTCCGGTCACTCATCCCACCATTACGCGTGAAACAAGTAAAAACTTTTGTTCTGGTCCCTCAACTCTGAACAAAATCTAAACTAATAAAGTTCACAATAAAATCTAAAAAATTTTACGCTCATTTTTTTGATTCTACTCCATCTATAAATAAAATTTCAAGTTAAAAAAACTATTACCCCTAACAAACCCACCGGATCACACGGCCATGGTTTGTCCTGGCACCATCAGTTCTATTAAACAGAAGATTGGGTTTTTCGATCCTTTTTGTAATTAGTAAATGATCCAGCTTGGTCATAAGCACGTAATATAAATTGTACTAATACAAAGCATACTACTACTGTGGGCCTTCGGTGTCAGTTCTTCCTTCTTCTCCATCCATATGTTCACCTCATTCTTGTTGTCGCGGCTGGCAGCTGGCACAAGTAAGGAAACAACAAAAGTTTACTGCGGTCACGGCGGCCAGAATCCAGTACACGTTGTCCAGCCTCCCCTGATTCATGTTCGCCAGCAGCCATGAGGTGTCCTGCTTTACCGTGTGTCGTTCATGAGTACTGTGTTAAAGTCCTGTTTGTTTTAGTTTTTGGTTAATTTTTTAGTTGATCTTTGAGCAATTCAAAAGTTAGATACTGTCTAAAGCTAGAAGTCCGAAGCATTTTGAAACATGTTTTTAACCTTTTTAAATTTCAAAGACACCTAATTTTTAGATCTCTCAAAAATCAATCAGAAAAATAACAAAAAAAACTGAAACAAACAAGTCTTAGTAGAACCGAGAGCCATGAACAGTGGCACCATGCTCCGCGGGAACTCCTGGTAATAGAACGCCATGTTCCCCAGGAAGTATACAGCCTCGGCCAGCCCAGGTGCGATGATCAGCCAAGCCACAGCACCGACATCGGAGATTCGGAGTCACCCACCCAAGCGACTTCGTAGCCACCTTTCGTGCGCGCGCAAAATGCATGCTCAGCCTCCGTCCCTCAATGAGCGCCGCACACACCATGGCTGCCGACGCAAGAGCCGGAATGCGGCACGGTCCACAACCACGGTGACGGCGATGAACGTGGCGAGAGATGCGATGGTGATAATGGACCCTACAGAGACCTTGAGCTTGTAGCACGACCATGGCATGGGGAACATCATATCACGCCGACTGACCTGTTGACGAGTACTGTATGCCGGACGACCGGATCGGCATAGTGCCTAGCAGGACAGCTGCTGTCGTGTCATATACTTGCACATATGGGCCACTATGCTGTTGGGCTTCGAAGGCCGTCGCATCTACTCGGTTGGTTCTGGGCCTGGAAGGCCTGCAACTCACGAAGGACGATTACAACAAGTGCCAGTAATGTGCAAGGCATAGAGAGAAAAAAAATGGGCAGAATGGCTTGCAGTCCTCTCCGGTGCTTCCTCTATTCCTCTCAGATTCCGCTTCTCTGATAGCTGTTAGGTACTGAATAGAATTGAGCACACGAGGAGGAATTGGGGAAGAACACGAAAAGGTAGATAGGATCACTACTAGAAAAATGATTTATCGTAACACTTGAAAATCATTTTTTTATATTGGCTGATAACAGTAGCTGATACAAAAAATTGGGTGGCTAATTTTGGTAGCGGTTGTCTTAATCAGTCGCTACCAACGACTGCTATAAAAAATTGAAACGATCCGCACCTCTCTGCTTCGACCAATCAGGAGCCACGAAATAGCGTTCTTATCTCTCTCGTATGTGTCCCTGACCACACACGCTGACCCATACGAAGCCACTCTCTCTCTCGTTCTCTCTCTCATGTTGGTTGTGGGGAGGTCGCCGGCCACAGCAGCAGCGTCGTCATTATCATCCGGTGGCCGGCGTGGTCTCCTTCGTGTGGCAATGAGGGCGGTGGGCGCGGGCGACTCCATGGCGAGCGCGAGCGACTCCTTGACGGGAGATGACCTTTTTCCTCCTGCTCCAAGATGGCCTTCTTCCTCCTGCTCGACGGCCTTCATCCCGTGCATCCTGTCGCGTCGCAGTCGGAAGTCGTCCAAGAGCGACACGGGGCTCACCGGCGGCCCAACGGTGGTGGAGTTCAACACGGAGCCGATGGACACGTGGTCCATGTCGTTCATGGGCACGCACGAGTACCTGGCACCGGAGATCATCCACGGCGAGGACCACGGCAGCGCCGTTGACCGGTGGACGCTGTAATGGGTCCACGCTGTTCAAGGGCGGCAGCAACCATGCCACGCTCTACAACGTCATTGAGCAGCCGCTATGGTTCCCCTCCGATGGTGGTGGGCCGACGGTGGCCAGCGCCGCGGCATGGGACCTCATTGACGGCCTGCTGGTCAAGGAGCCTCAGAAGCGGGCACCATCGGTGTTTTTTTTATTTTTAAAAATTGATTTATGATGTCGACTGGTAACAGCCGATATCACAAATAACTCATTTTTTGTATCTTTTGGTTGGTATCAGCTAGGCTTAATCGACACCATAAACATCTTACCATTCAATACTAAAAGTCCTTTTTGTAGTAGTGAATGTAGACGATAATCAAACTCATCAGACTATCAGATAAGATTGTACTTTTGTTACATATCGGGACCACCAGCAACCAGCTACTTTTGTAGTAGCTTATTACATGTTGGGACCCGCCAGCAACCAGCTACTTTTGTAGTAGCTTACTCACGTCACCACTCTCTACCGGACTGTAACTCACTCGGCCCAACTTGGCCGGCAAAACTTGGTATTGGACTTCCTTTGTCTCTTGGGTTCTGTTGTTCCCGCGCCTGCTGAAGAGGCTGCAACATATCCCTCTGTTGTTGCTTGTCTCTATTCTTATTCTTGTTACCTGGTTGTATATCTCTGAGATCATATCGAATTCGATTAGTTAGGGATTTCTATTGTGTTTGTGGTCTCATTTATGTGATTAAAGCATCTCCAATTCAATAAAGAATAGTATATTTAGGCCTGATAATTTAGTTTAAGATCCAAAGAAAATAGTAACATCCAATAGTCATGTCCTGAATCACATTATTAGTTAGGAAAGAAATCATATTATTAGAAAATATAAGGCTGACCATGAAGTAGAAAATGAGAATACGGTCCCATTAGATGACATAGTATAATTAGGACCTAGGAGGAAGGACCCTATAATAATTTAATATTTTTTATAGAATAGGACTATTGTTGAATGTTGTTTTATAGATTTAAGTCCTATATTTCAAAATGTTATGAACTCTAGTGGTGCTCTTACAAGCAGGTTTGGGACATGACGTAACATGACAGCTTGGTTCAGAAACCGTAGCCTATAAGTAGCATATTTAGAAGGAACTTGTTGTAATCGCATTCTGTGTAGTGACAGCTTATTTTTATTGTTTTGGTGTAAGTAGAACATGAACAAGGAATTGGTTGCTATGGCATTCTATATTTCTATGCTACTGGTTCAACTTTATGTCCAACATTACTTTCATTATCACATCTGAGCACATTGTAGCATCACAAATGGTTCAAATAGAACAACTGCATACTTCAGTTCCATTAATCTGACACAATAAAAATCATTACATCAAGCACCGGATGAACCACTTATAATCCACGACTTACCCCACAGGTTCCTTTACAAAATACTACCATGAACACTCTTACGTTTCAAACAACGATAGTAAGGAAGAAAGATAGCAAGGGTTGTTAGAATTATTGGGCATGCCCCATAGATAATTCCTAATGATCCTTAATAAATCTTAGACTCATTCATATATGGTGGGTGACAACTCTTTAGTCTCACATTGCTAGTAGAGATGGAGGCAAGTCTACTTAAATAGTAGGTTGCTCTTTTTACACTTACAAGAATGTGGAGTAGAGGAGAAAGGGAGAAACACGCTCGCGCTCGCGCTCGCCTCGCGGGGCGTGACAAGGTGAGGGGCGTATGATGTGCGCGTGAATGATCTGCCAAAATCATTGTTGCTACCGTTTATCGTTTATTGTTACTACGAGTCTGTGTCTAATACGTTCTGATAGAGATAGACCTAGTAGGTTATGGGACGATGTAATCTAAGGTGGGTCTTCCCTATAAATACATGCAGCCACCACAGAACTAGTAACAACGAACAACCACTTGCCACACATCTAGGTTTTTGCCTCCCCCGCTGCTGCACTGTCAAGGCTACTTCATCTTGTTCATTGATGTGCATTTGTGATCAGAACAACAGGTCTTCAAAACCATCGTCCTTAGCGATCCTACACCGGGAGAGAGCAAATAAGGTTTTTAGGAAGCGATCTTCGTGATTGCTCGCTCACTTCTTCAAGTTCTTCATCACGACTCGTCTACCTCTTCATCAAACGTGCACCGAGGGTCATCGCCTTCAACACGAATTCCATCAGGTAGAGCGTCGTCTTCACCTGATCATCATCGCCAAGGAACCGCAAGTCACGTACAATTTCTCCTCTCAAATCATGTCTTACATATTGAATACGTTGATCTGCATATGCATGATTTTACTAGATAATCTGTTGCAATGTTTGTTGTTTATTGATATGATAGATCTATCTAGAACTTATGATAGTACTGCTACTTTAATCTGTAATGCATTAGTCATGTTCATAATTTATCCTTAGATTAAAAAAACTAAAAGTGCTAATATTTTCAATAATCCAAAAACCTTATTGTAGGCACTTTAGTTTTATGGATGGATTTGTTGATGCATTGAAGCTTCTGACTTTCACTGGTTGATGAGAGCCACATTGTGGCTAACTGCCATGAACGTGTTCTGGATATCCGAGGGCAAGCCTGAGGACTAACTTACCCCAGAAAAGGAGAAGGCATATTTGGAAGCCAACACAATCTTTTGTGGTATTGTGGTTGGAGTACTTGTAGAGAGTCTGTAAGATACGTACCTCTGCTACAAACCGCTAAAGAGATGTGGGATACCCTGAACACTAAATATGGATGTTTAGATGCTAGCACCGAATTGTACATCATTGAGCAGTACAATGACTACCAGATGGTAGATGAGAAAAGTGTGGTTTCACATGCTCATGTGATACAGTGCATGATTTATGAAATCGCGCTCCTAAATTTTGTCGTTCTTGACGAGTTTGTTGTTGGGGGCATTATTGCCAAATTGCCTCTTTTATGGAGGGATTTCTCCACTGCTCTTAAACACAAGAGGGTGAACATGTCTATTTTGGACTTGATCGCTTCTCTTGATGTTGAGGAGAAAACTCAGGCTAAGTACGGACAATCTAAAGGAGCCGAGGGTCAAACCAGTGCCAATATGGTGCTCCAGCCATAGTCATATGGCAAAGGCAAAGGCAAAGCTAAGCAGAATCAGAATAACGACAAGGCAAAGCAAACTAGTACCTTTAAGAAGAAGAAGAAGAAGAAGAAGAAGAAGGAGGAGGAGGAGGAGGAGGAGGAGGATGAGGGTTGCTTCATATGCAGATTTTCTGATCATTGGGCAAAGAAGTATCCAAACCGCAAAGAAAGAAAACCTCAACCTGAGCAGAAGACTACAAACATGGTTATATCCAACTCTGGAGGTGGAACTAGTGGGTACGATAATTTACCCTTTGTTCTTCAGTGTTTCAATCTACCAATTGGTTGCTTGATACTGGTGCAAATGTTCATGTGTGTTCTGATACTTCATTGTCCTCTTCTTACCAAGTCGCTTAGGATTCTTCCATGATGATGGCGAAGGTGTCACATACTTCTATTCGTGGTGTTGCCATGGTAGATCTGAAGTTAACTTTGGAAAAGATCGTGCATCTAAAGAATGTGCAGTATGTCCCTACTATCAGCAAGAATCTAGTTAGTGGCTCCCTTTTCCGTAGGGATAATTTTAAGATAGTGCTTGAGTCGAATAAATTTGTTGTGTCAAAGTGTGGATAATTTGTTGGTAAAGGCTATGTGTGCGGAGGCTTATTCCACTTTTCTATTTCCAATTTCTGCAATAAGTCTGTGAACTATATTTATGATGGTATTAATTAGAGGGATGCTAGTGTTTGACATTCACATTTATGTCATCTGAATTCTGGTTCTATATCTCTACTTTCCATTTTGAGTTTAATCCTGAATTTGTCCATTGTTAAAGGTTCTAAGTATCATAGTTGTATGCAATCCAAGCAACCTCAAAAACCTCACAAGGTAGCCGAGGAGAGACACTTGGCACCACTAGAACTCGTACACTCAGACATCTATGAGAAGAATGGTGTGTTGATAGAAGGTGGGCAAAGATACTTTATGACCGTGATTGATGATGCTTCTAGATATTGCTATAGTTACTTGCTTAAAACGAAAGATGATGCTCTGAATTGCTTTAAAACCTATAAGGTTGAACTTAAAAATTAACTAGAGAAAAAGATCAAACGTTTTAGGTTCGATCATATTGCTGAATATTTCTCTAATGCATTCGACTTATTCTGTGTGGAACATGGTATTATACATGAGAGGACGTCACCCTATTCATCCCACTAAAATGGGGTTGCTGAAAGGAAGAACTTCATTTTGACCGACTTGGTTAACACCGTGTTGGACATTGCTAGATTATCTAAGACATGGTGGGGGCAGCTTTATTGATTTCATGTCATGTCCTAAATAGAGTTCCCATGAAGAATAAGGAGAAGATTCCATACGAGAAATGGATTGGGAGAAAATCTTCACTATCCTACTTGCACATTTGGGGTTGTTTGGCCAAGGTTAATGTGCCAATAAAAAAGAAGCGTAAGCTGGGTCTTAAAACAGTGGATTGTGTCTTTTTGGGATATGCTCGCCATAGCATTGCCTATAGATTTTTAGTGATCAAATCAGAGGTTCCTAATGTGCATGTTGACACATTTTTAGAGTCTCGTGATGTTACTTTCTTTGAGAATACTTTTCCGATGAAAAAATCATCTAGAATGTCTAGTTCACCTGCAAATGTGATAGTTGATATAACACCTGAACCTTCTAAATTTTTTGATCATGTTGAACATACACCTAAACCAATCCATTAGGAGATTGATAGTGAAGCTCCTAGGAAAAGCAAGAGATAAAGGACTGCAAAGTCTTTCGGTGATAATTTTACTATTTATCTCATGGATGACACTCCTAAAACAATTGCTGAGGCATTTGCATCTCCTGATGCAGATAATTGAAAAGAAGCGGTCCGTAGTGAGATGGAATCAATTATCTCTAATGGAACTTAGGAGCTAGTTGATCAACCATATGGTTGTACACCCATAGGTTGTAAATGGGTGTTCAAAAAGAAGCTTAGACCAGATGGTACTTATCACTATTGATAAGTACAAGGCAAGGCTTATGGCCAAGGGTTATACCCAAAAGGAAAGCGAAGATTTCTTTGATACTTATTCATTTAATGCTAGATTGACCACAATTCATGTTCTACTCTCATTGGCTGCCTCATATGGTCTTCTCGTCTATTAGATGGACATTAAGATGACTTTTCTTAATGGAGAGTTAGAAGAGGAAATATATATTACATAGGTTGATGGGTTTGTATTAAAGTGTCAATAGGACAACATGTGTAAGTTATAGAAGTATTTGTATGGCCTGAAACAGGCAGCTAAGCAATGGCATGAG
>VSTD030004267.1:0-10382 GCA_008808055.3 Sporobolus alterniflorus
TGTTTTTGTTATCAGATGAAAAGCTAACTTTTACCGCTGGTCCTGTTAGGCATTCGTGATGTTGGTCCCAGTGGCTTGGCTGACAGCGAAGGCGTTTCTGATGATGACAAGATGCTATTGAGTTGCTTGGAACATGTAAGTTATGCAAAGGTTTTCACTTGACTCACTACACTAGGTTAACTCTTTCCCTTCCTGTCAGGCACTGCATTTGATGAGGGTGTGGATATCTGAGAAGACTGCAGAGGTGCAGCATCACTCGTGCAATGTTGAGCTGGAGGAAGCTAATGCAGCGCTGCGTGCAGAGTTTGCTGCTGTGCACACCAAGGTGGCGGCGGTTGAAAATCATGAAAGAGCTCTGTCCTCCGACTATGGTGGCCTCCACAGCGATTTCAATGATTTGCAAAGTGTGCATGCTGCTGTTGTGAAAGAAAAAGCAACTGTGGAGAAGACAGAGCGCGACAAGGCGCAACGATTTCGCAACCTGCTGCACAAAAAGCTGGCTGGGCTTTGCCGCGATATGGAGTCAATAGATGTGCTTGGGGGCAATGCCTGGACTTTACCACTATTAATTCCACTATCTCCGACATGCTAGACTGGTTTCGTACAGAGGTTCAAGCATTGCCTACTGCCTTCACTGAGTGCAACAAAAATATCACTTGTTTTGTGCTGGTTGGTGTTTTTAAGAAGCTTGCAGAGGTGGAATGTGATCTTCTACCGGAGCTTAAAAACATGCTTTGTTGTGTGATGCCTCGGTGCTGCACAATGTCCTCGGCGACCTCAGCAAGATAGTCAGGAAACTTGTGAAGTATTAGTGGACGGAACATGGTCTACCGTACTGCATGGAAAAGTTGGAGGAAGCAAACCGGGTGAAGTTCACCACAGTACATTGTAATAATAATAAAAAAGGGGGTGAGGTGGATTAATTTTTACTGACAATTCTGGTTTTTTTCACAGCTAGAAGCTGACGTTGGCCCTGAAGGTGCTGGGTGAGGTCATGGTGCCGACGGATATGCTGGCGGGGCTGGAGGGGACACCCAGGCGGAGGCGTCCACAACCAAGGCTGTGGTAGAAAAGGCGGCTGCGACCGAGATTTCTCCCGAAGCCAAGATTCCTCAGCGGTCGGAGGTGTGAGCACATAGGAATAGCAATGTGCTTAGGTGGTTGGAGGTTTTTGCAAGACTTAAAGTGATGTATTTAACTTGCTCATGTTCCACATGGATTTGGGCCTGCATGGGATTTGGATATTATTGTTCTGGACACCCCTAGTCATGCAATCTCTCGATTTTTCCTCGAAGGCAGGTTTTCATCGTGATGAAGGCGCTGGGGCTGCACCCAGAGAGTTGTCGAGTGGGAGCATAGGGAAGTTGTGGACCGATGTCGATGTGTTGGATGAAATTAGTCATGAGGGTACCTCCGCTAGGGGTCATCAAGGAGGCATGTTCTTCCCCATGCATTATGGGGGCGGGTAGTGGTATGACGCCCGTGACTAGGAGGGCTTCCATAAATGATACTATAGGGCCATCATTTGCTCCACCAAGAGCTTGTGGCGGGGGTTCCACGAGGAATAGGGCTGCATGAATTTTATCGGATGCTCCCAGAGTTGTTTCACCTCGTAGGCGGAGGTCCTTTATTGATAGCCGGTATTCAACTTCGACCAGTATGGATCACAGTGAATGGGAAATTATTCTGGAAGAACTTACCTGCATGGGGTATATTGTAAAGACGGAACCTACTAATGATTAAAGTTGTATGTGCTGATGTCAAGTGTTATATTTTGAGCTTCGCGCGTTTCGTCGTTTTGCAGGTGGAGCTTCGTTTGATTCACCTCACCCTACGTGTTTACACTTTTGTGCTACTCGATGGTTCGCATGTGACTTGACGCTGTAGGGAAATGGCAAACTGAAAAGCATCACCCTCACCCTCGAACATCTGGCCGTCAGAGAGTATGCGCTCGAGGGTGTGGCGGTCTTGTGCTTGATTTCTGGTTGGTGCGAGGTGCGAATCTTGCGGGAGGGGGGGTGAGCTTTCAGGGCCCCATGTGTTTCTGAATGTCCTGCAGGTAGTATCTTCACTTCCATTGTGAATTACGCGGCCAATAAAAAATTCCAAAGAAGAGATGTTACAAGGCAGCAGACTGCACTACAACATCTCTTTCTGGTGCACTGAAGTCCTGTCGAGATTGTTATTTAAGTAGGTGTGGCATTCTCCAATCTGGCGATATGGTACTAAAATTTGTGCTGGTGTCGTTGAGAAGAAATGTCACCCTCGAGCGTGTGGCCTTTGGGGGTGTTCCGCTTGTTAACGGATGTTGGTTGCGCTTGGTGGCATTTTAGGGGTCGCCTTCGTGCGACTTCGCTTTTGAACATCTCCTTCATGCGATTGTGTTTGAATGCCGCCTTCGTGCAATTTTTAATTGAAGATCCGCATTTGTGAATTGGACCGAGAAGCATCACCCTCATGCATTTTATGGGTGCCTCTTTTTTCATCGGAGGACATTTTACTTAGGCCCTTGTGTGTTTAGGGGTGCCTCTTTTTTCATCAGAGGTCTTTTTATTTAGCCCCTTACATTTTAGGTGTGCCTCTTTTTTCATCGGGGGTCTTTTTACTTGGCCCTTTGCATTTTAGGGGTGCCTCTTTTTTCATCAGATGTCTTTTTACTTAGCCCTCTGCATTGTAGGGGTTCCTCTTTTTCATCAGAGGTCATTTTTTTTAGCCCCTTGTGTTTTAGGGGTGCCTCTTAATCATCGGAGGTCTTTTTAGCCAATGAGTGAGGGGCATGATAGTGCGCCTCCACTCATGGCTTTACTAATTGGTGCTGAGGCACTTGTCAAATTCAAAGCTAACATTGTTAGCTATTTTGACCCTGTGGTCACATAAGTTTCGGGGAACAAAGCTTTTATTGCTGCTTCGGGGTACATAGGCTTCACCTCATTAAAAACCTTACGCCGTCATGGGCTTCCCTCATGAGGAACAGAGTATGGGCCCTAAAATGAAAAGTAGAATGCTACAACTCTTATTAAGGCTCATTTATAGTTTATGAGACCTCTGTTTACAAATTTGATTTAAATGAAAAAACGACGAAGGTTTTCTGCTTTTCAGAAGTGCTCCAGAACACGGCCTTGAGGGTCTGATAAAAGATATGTGCCAGGCCGTGTCTTTTCTGTAACGACATATAGTCCAATCCACTTGGCCTCAAACTTGCCGGTGTTCTCCATGTGGGGGCTTCACAAATGTGCCAAGTTGCCCAAATCAAATTTCTGCAATTTGACCTTAAGGTCTCTCCATTTCCTGGTCCCTTCTTGGTATTTCTGCAAGTTTGCAATGGCCTTGAGCCTGTCCGACTCCAGCAGGCCTTTTTCTTTAGCTTCGCTTGGGCATGCGGGGGGGCCCTATCACGGTTCGTAAGCTTTGATGTTTCACCTCCTCTGGCAGCACTGCCTCGGCTCCATACATTAGCCGAAAAGGCATGAAGTTTGTTGCTCTGCATTCTATAGTGTTATGCCTCCGTACTTCTTGTCGCATGACCTCCGCCCATTTTCCTTTATTTTCACCCTCGAGTATTTTCTTGATTGCTTCAAATATTAAGGTGTTGGCCCTTTCCACTGTACCATTGGTCTGGGGTGATACACCAACATGAATGCGACCTTCATTCCAATCTGCTGGCAGAAATCCTTGAACATTGCATTGTCAAAGTACTTTGCGTTGTCGATTGTGATGTGTCAAGGGACACCGTAGCAGCAGATGATACTTTGCTAGAAGAATTTTCTGATTGATGCGGAGCTTACATTCGTGAGAGGCATCACCTCTACCCATTTCGTGAAGTATTAAACTGCCACAATGACGAAGGTGTAGTTGCCCCGTGAGGGGTTAACTTGTCGAAAATGTCAATGCCTCACCACAGAAGGGGCCATGATGGGGTGATTAACTGCACCGGCTATGCTGGGGCCTTTGACCTGCATGAAAACTTTTGACAGGCTTCACATGTGGAGACGAGCCTCACTGCATCATCCATTATTGCTGGCCAATAAAAGCCTTCCCAGAAGAGCTTGGCGGCTAGAGCTCTGGCGCCTATGTCACCTCCGCAAGTTCCTGCGTGAATCTCTGATAGTATCTCTTGACCTTCAGCTTTACTGACACACCAAAGGAGGGGGCCTAAAACTGAAGTCTTGTATAAATCATTATCGACTATCTGATATGACCTTGCTCTCTACTGCATCCTTGTATATTTGACGATGCTATCTGGCTTGTAATAATGGCAATGATAAGCCATTATCGATGCGCGCTAGTCCTCGCCCTGTATCAAATTGATCACCTTAGGCTGTGGCTCAACTGTCTTGATGGATGCATCTAATATCACTTGGAGAAAAACGTCGACTGGCAGAGGTTTGTTACGAGCTATAGCCTTCATCAACTCATCAGCTTTGGCATTTTTGGCTCACTCGATGTATTCTACGGTGAAGCCTTTGAAATAGTTCTCCATCCGTGTTATGAGGGCTAGATATCTTTCGAGGGTGGGTTCCTTGGCAATGCACTCTTTTTTGATCTGCCTAGCGACCACTTATGAGTCTGTGTGGAGGGTGCATCTCTGGATCCCAATGGCTCTTAATTTGTGAAGCCCTAGCAATATGGCCTCGTATTCTGCTATGTTGTTGGTGCACTTGTCTGCTTCATTGTTGAACTGCAACCATTCTGCGTAGCGCAACTTGATTCCCAATGGTGAAATCAGTATGGTGTCTGCTCTAGCCCCTACTATTCCCCAAGCTCCATCGCAATAAACCAACCATGGTGATTCGAGTGCTACACCCTCTATGATGGAGCTAGGCTCCATCCACTCTACTACAAAATCAGCTAATATTTGTGACTTTATTGCGCCGTGCTTTTCAAAGTTGACGACATGTTCTGAAAGCTCCATTGCCCACTTACTAATTCTTCCAGAGCTATCTCTGTTGTCGAATATATCATTCAACGGCTGGTTGGTTAAGACTTTAATTGTGTGTGCTTCAAAGTAGTGTCGGAGCTTCTGTGCACTCATGATGGCTGCGTAACAAAATTTTTCCATCTCAGAATAGAACTTCTTAGATTCGGTGAGGACCTCCGAAACAAAATACATCAGGAACTGCTGCTTCATTGTTTTGTCATTGTGTGTGGTCTCCTTCTCAATGACTAGAGCTCCGCTGACTACTGAGTGCATTGCTGAGACAAATAGGATGAGGGGCTACCCTTGTTCTGGGCTTGACAGTGTTGGCAAGTGTTCAAGGTAACTCTTTAGATCATCAAAGGCCTTGTTCTACTCCCCAATCTACTTTTCCAGAGCCACTGAGTATGACAAAGAATGGGAGGCTACATTCTGCCAGCTTTGCTATGAACTGATTCAATGATGCTATTCACCCTGTAAGCTTTCGAATGTCTTTTCTGCTATGCGGAGGTTGCATTTGAATGATAGCTCTAATTTTGTCAGGGTTTGCCCCGATGCCTTTTGTTGATACTAGGTAGCAGAGGACCTTTCCCTTTGTAATTCCAAATATGCACTTTTCTGGATTGAGCTTGAGTCTTGCTTCACACATATTTGTGAAGGTTTCTGCTAGGTCGGAGATGTAGGTTTCTTTCTTTCTATTGGCTACGAATATGTCATCAACGTAGGATAAAACATTTTTGCCGACTTGATCCTTTAGAGCGGCCTTCGTCAATCCACAGAATGTTGGCCCGGTGTTGCGCAGACCTTCAGGCATTCTGAGGTAGCGAAAGGTGCCGAAGGGAGTAATGAAGCTTGTCTTCTCTTCATTCTCTTTGTGGAGCCATATTTGATGGTACCTAGAGAAACAATCCAGTAACGCCACCATCTCACAACCTATGGTAGAATCAATAATTTTATCAATTCTTGCGAGGGGGAAGTCATCTATTGGACATCACTTGTTCAAGTCTATAAAATGTGTGCACATTCACCATTTGTCGTTCTTCTTCCGCACCATCACAACATTCGCTAGCCACTGTGGGTTGGTCACCTCCATGATGAAACACGCATCTAGTAGTCTTTGGAGCTCAGCCTTCGTTGCTGCTATTTTCTCCTCTGACATCTTGTGGAGCTTCTACTTTTTGGGTCTTGCACTTGGGCTAACATGTAACCGATGCTCAATAACGTCTCTACTGACTCCCACTAGATTGGAGGTTGACCACATGAAAACATCGCTATTTTTGTCGAGCGATGCTAGCAGCTCTGCTTTTTCTTGGCCACTTGCCTCCACACCAATGCATATGGTTCTGTCGGGGACTCTTGGGTCGAACAATACATTCTTGAACTACCTTCAATTGTTATGGCTATCTTGCATTCTGTCAGAGCTTTTGTTTTGTGATAACTAGCGGAAGTGGTGTATTGCTCTGGGTCTTCTCATAGGAAATGTACATTTTTGTGGCCTGGCGCATAACCCTTCTCAATGTTTCTAGCCTTTTGCTGACTACCAAAAATGGATATAGCACTGAAGGTTGCTGGTATCTTGAGGTAGAGGTAACTCGAGTGTAAGGCAGTTTCGAAGGTCTTCAGGTGGTTTTTCTCGAAGATGGCATTATAAGGGTAGAGCATGTCAATGATGTCAAAGGTTGTGTATTCGATGCGAGGGTTCTTGGGGGTGCTGAAGGACACCGGAAAGGTGATCACCCCGATCGGTTCGAATCTTTTTCCGTCGAAGCCATAGAGGGGCTTCATAGATTCTTTGACCTGTTTTCAATCAAAGGCCATTTTGTCGAAGGCTATTAGGAAAAGGATCTCATCTTGGCTACCATTAACCATGGGGATTTTGATGACATCCCATCTATCGATATGGATGGTGATGACCATGACATCTGTGTGGGGGGAACGAAGCTTGATTTACATCTTGGGTTAAGAAGATTATGGGCATGTGGGCCCATTTGGTTTTAGTAATAGGACCTTCGATAGCGATGTGATTGACCTGCCAATAAAAGTCGCAATGCTGTCTCTTAGTGTCGAAGTTGGTGTTGCAACCTCTATAATTGTGAGAATTGTGCCGTGGGTGGGGAAGGTGTCGGCTTGTTGCAGAGGTTCTTGGATTTCGGGTGGAGGTTCAAGTGGTGGGTTGGCTTCGGTTTTGACTTGTGGGTTGGCGTTATTTGCCATTGGGTATGTGATTTGTGGTATAGGAGGAGGGTATGTTATCTGCAGAGCTGACAAAGGTTGAGGATGATTGGTTGTGGCATAATGGTAGGATTGGTAGTATGACAGAGGTTGGGTTTGGCTGTTTTGGTAAGCTTGCGGTGGAAAAGGTGAAGGATAGGATGTAGAGTATTGCTAGTGGTGAGGAGCCTAGTGCATGGCGTGATTGACTTCTCGGGCTGCGGATTGCTGTGAAGGTTGTGCGAAATCTTGCTCCATTTTTCTTTTCAACTCAAGGACGTTGGGGCAATCTTTGGTGCGGTGGTTGGTTTCTCTACCATGGAACATGTAGTATGGAGGTTTGAATGTGTAAGGGCCTCGGCTGCGACCTCAGCCACAATTTGGTGTGCCGCCTTTTTGGCTGCCTTGCATGAATCTTGGGTCGAAGGCCCTGAGATGTCTTTCTTGCGAAGATGTTCCGAAGTTCTTCTTCCAATTTTCTGGTGGCCCGCATCAGTCAAAATCAATGATGTCTACTGGTTTGGTGTAGCTTCACTAATTTTCATTGTAGCGAGGTCTTGGAGCTTCATCGGGCTTTGAAACTTGCCTCTACTACTCGAGCTTTTGGAAATGTTGGATCTACGACTTGCTAAATTTCATGAACTACTCGTAGTGCTCTGGCACTATTTTGGGCCGCTCCCTGACAAGATGGTTGTGCAAAGGTCCCACCAGCAAGGCTTTGATAGCCTGAGCGATGACTTGATCATCTAATACTTCTAGAGCCTTAGCCTTTAGCTGTAAGAACCTCTAGTAGAAATTGGGGAGTGTTTCTTTTTCTGCTTGAGCACAGGACAACAAATCTTCTTCCATATCAAGCTCCACTTGGAACCCTTGGAAGTTGAGCAGGAACTTCTCTTTGAGTTGTTGCCAAGAATAGATGCATCCTGGCGAAAGCCTGAAGTACTAGTTTGCTACAGAGTCCTCGAGAGAGATGATGTGGGATTTGGCAAGGGTGGCTTCATCCCCTCCGGCTGAGGATATGGCGAATTTATATCACATGAGAAATTTGTGAGGATCGGTGTTTCCATGATATTTGGGTGAGGTGTGGCTCGATAATGCGAAAGCCATGGTGCGAGTTGTTGGTGACTGGCGAGTGGGCTCTTAGTACCTATGGTGTCGAGTGGTGGCAAGGGTGGTGGAGGTCGCTGAAAGAATTGGTTATGTGGTGGTGATGGTGGCTGATGATAAGGGATGTTGTTGAATGGCGGAGGTGGTGGAGGGATATGGATGTGTGGTGGAGGTGGTAGGGGGATATGATTGTGTGACGAGGGTGGTTTGGTGTTGGGTTGGTGTTGCCTTTGGTCCAGCAATGGCTATTCCCTCTACTCCTATTGGCAAAGGATGTCGATGGTGTACTGTAACTCTGCAAGACTTGCCCGCTCTCTATTCATGTGTTGCCTCTGAGCTTCGGCACATTGAGCAATTGCATGTCTTCTCATAATGGATTCTTGTTCTTGTCGAAGCCTCTCTATTTCCTACTAGGCCCTCACTAGCTCCTCCTCCTCTACTGCAGCTTCATCTTCTTCAACTTTTTTGTCCTAGTCTTGCACTTGAATTTGAGCAAATTCAGCGTTGCCCTGAATGACTTGCACTGGCGAAGGTGCCCTCAGGGGTGACTGGGGTGGAGCACCTCCATTGGTTTGTGTGGAGCTACCACCTCTGCCATTCTAGCTGGAGCCTGCTACGGTGGTGCACATGTTGGTTGGTTGTAGTTCGATTTCTGGGATGTTGTCGAAGGTTGGGTGTTCTACGGCCTCGGTAATGGTGGAGAGGACCTGAGTGGGTAGGTGCTGTAAAGGGATTTAGTTTTGGTCAGAGGCTTGGGGTAAGCCTTCATTTGGGTGGAGACGATGGCTGGTTCATCTTTGTAGCATCATCACGGTTGTCTTCATGGTTAGAACACAGTGGTGCCAAATGTTGGGACCAAATAGCTAGAGACTATCAGGCCCCGAACATGAAGGTACGGGACAACAGTGCAAAGGTCTGGGAGAGCGCACAGGAATAGTAAATACTGATAATAACTGCCCCCAGGTGTCCCATCAATGAACACATGGGGAGTCTATTTATAAGGACTATTACATGCTATCATTACAATGTCCGTAATACCCCCATTCACCTACCCCAACCAATCAGCATACAGTCAGGTCATCACTACAGTCCTTTAGCATTTACAATAATTTGTGTGCCCTACAAATGATAGCACAACACATGTCCATGGCTTGACAACTTCAGTGACTAGGGCCTCCGGCACACCCAAGATCTTCAACGCGGTTTTCTGATGCACCGGGAGGCCTCCGCCTGGTCCGCTTTTGCTCCAGCTCTGTCCTCTGCCTGGTCTGCCTCCATTGTAGCTCCGACCTCGAACTGGTCTACTTCCATTCCATCTCTGACTAGGCCCAGGCTCCGCTAGTTAGTTGGTTCTTTCCTGCAAGACAAGTAGAGGTGCATCATGGATTATAGTTAGAGCGAAGGTTCATTTACTGGGTGGGCCTTCATCGTGGGAATCCCTGTGGCCTTTGGCCCACATCCCCAACAGACATACCGTATAGTTTCTAACACCGCTCTTGATCAAGGAGCGTTTTAGGGACAACACTCACCAAGCTTCGTCAAGACTAACCCTACTTTCTTTGAGCCTATCGGCACATTATAGGAGTTCTATGGAATTTAGTTACACAACATACCCCCTTATAAGTTACCTTGTTTGCCCTTATGAAAGGTTAGAGGATGATAATGTGCTATGCTAGTAATATAGTCTATCGATAGACGGTGAGGGTTTGAAAACTGCTCGTGATAGGGCCCTTTCTACCGATGGAGGTCCTATGTGTTTTACGGCTTTCGCAATATGAAACCGAGCGGGGCAACTAGGGCAAAGTGGACAATACCAGATGGGAAGGGTGAGAGTGGTCTGCTTTCATGTTCAAAGCTCCAAAGGTTGTAGCTCCCACCTGTGTTGATTAAGGGTCGTGTTAGTTAGGCCCTGTGGAATAAGCATTCATTATGTACTGGTGCATGCAGGATTTATGGGGTCCTACAAACTTTGTAGCTTCATCGGTCGCTAAGTTGGATGATACCCTACCTTGCTTAATGGATGTACATTGGGATAGTGTGTGGGCTACCCACGGATGCCCGTTGAGGTATCATGTGGAAGACATGCACTATGGTGAGGTAGGACCTGATCTAACTCTTTGATAGTCAATGTGAAAGGTGGCCACTCGTG
>VSTD030004268.1:0-10381 GCA_008808055.3 Sporobolus alterniflorus
AATTAAAGTTAGTACAAATTGCTTAGTTATATCTCATCTCTATGGATTTGCTACTATTCCTTTACCCCTACCACTATTCTTTTGGGTATTCTCTATCTCATCAATACTCATACTTCAGATGACCAACACAAGTCATCGTGTCACCGCCAACAATGCTGAAAACAGTGGGGAGAACAACAACCAAGACACCAACCCGCTGCCACCCCCTCCACTTAATCTTGAGCAAGTGCTAGCTATGCAAGCATAGATGCTTCAGACCATGCAGCACACCAAGGTCATCCTGCATGCACCACTCCAAGCGCCACCGCCGCTGCGGGATAGGCTATGAGATTTTCAGCACACTAAGCTGCCAACCTTTTCTGATGCTGTGGAGCCGATGGATGCTGATGATTGGCTCAAGTCTGTTGACAAGAAGTTGCAAGTGGTGCAGTGCAACAACTATGAGAAGGTGCTGCTAGCCTCTCACCAACTTTCTGGTCCTGCAGCCGACTGGTGGGATGCTTATGTGGAAGCCCATGAGGAAGATGAGAGCATCAAATGGTCAGAGTTCAGAGCTCCTTTCCATGCACATCAGGTTCCCCAAGGAGTTATCAAGCAAAGAAGGAGTCTCAGGATCTGAAACAGGAGCCCATGTCTGTGAACAAGTACATCACCAAGTTCACTCAATTGTCTCGCTACGCCCGTCATGAAGTCGACACTGATGGGAAGAAACAGGAGTGTTTCTTGAATGGTCTGAATGATGGGCTGGCCCATGCTTTGGAGGCTCGAGACTTTGAGAACTTCTAAGGGATGGTGAACAAGGCCCTTGTGCTGGAGAATCATAGAGAAGTGATGGAGCGTAAGCGTAAGTTGGTGCGTCAGCATCAACCGGGCAGTAGCTCCAGACCCAGTGTTGCTACATCTTCAGCTGGACCTGTGTTCCGTCCTGCTCAGTTGTAGTTTTAGCCAAGGCAGCTATGCCCGAAGGTGAATCTTAAAATAAGGGGGGTAGACTTTATCGCCAACCTCATTGTCTTGGAATCAAAGGGCATTGATATCATTCTTCGAATGGACTAGTTGAGTAAGCACAAGGTACTTATCGACTGCGCTAGGAGGACTATCAAGCTGACTACTCTGGAAGGAAAGGAAATGGAGTTTCTCACAGAGCCGATAGTCACTATCAAGGGTGTTGCTAATCATGTGAAGGTGAACTAACTGGATGCTAGTCAAGGATCTGAGGTGCCAGTGGTCAACGAGTTTCTTGATGTCTTCCCCGAAGTGTTGCCAGGTATGCCACCTGATAGAGACATCAAGTTTGTGATTGAGTTGAAGCCTGGTACAACACTATATATAAGACTCCCTATAGGATGGCTACTCTAGAGTTAGCCGAGTTGTAGGAACATATTAAGTAGTTGCTAGAGAAGGAATTTATCCATCCTAGCTCATCCCAGTGGGGAGCCCCTGTGATTCTTTTCTTGAAGAAGGATGGTACACAAAGGTTGTGAATGGATTATCGTGCCCTAAATGGGGTTACCATCAAGAACATGTACCCGCTTCCTAGGATTGATGATCTGTTCGATCAACTCCATGGTGCATGTGTGTTCTCTAAGATCGATCTTTGATGGGGATATCATCAGCTGAAGGTTCGAGAGTGCGACATACCCAACACTGCATTCGTTTCGAGGTATGATCTGTATGAGTATACGGTGATGTCATTTGGACATGTTTGTCATGGTATTCATCGATGATATATTAATCTACTCAAGAAGTGAAGAAGAGCATGAAGAGCATCTTCGTCTAGTTGTGCAGAAGCTTCGATAACATAGGTTTTATGCCAAGCTGAGCAAGTGTGAGTTTTGGATGAAGCAAGATGCTTTCTTGGGACATGTCATCTCAAAGGGAGGTATATCTCTGGATCCAAGCAAGGTTCAAGATGTATTGAGTTGGAATGCGCCTATGAGTATCAGCAATATTCAGAGTTTTCTTGGATTGGCTAGATATTATTGAAGATTTATCGAAGGATTTTTGAAGATAAGCAAGCCCATGACCGAGTTGCTCGAGAAGGATAAGAAGTTCGAGTGGACGCCTGCTTACAAAGCTAGTTTCCAATAGTTGAAGAAGCGATTGACGATCGCTCCAATATTAGTGATGCTCGATATGGAAATGTCGTTTTCTATCTATTATGATGCGTCTGGTCAAGGCTTAGGGTCTATACTCATGCAAGATGGTCACGTGGTAGCATATGCTTCACAGCAGCTAAGGAATCATGAAGCGCACTATCCGACCCATGATTTGGAGTTAGCTTCTATAGTTCACGCTCTCAAGATTTGGAGGCACTATCTTATGGGAAAGAGATGTGAGCTATATACAGATCATAAGAGTTTGAAGTACATTTTCACACAGTTGAACCTGAACCTTAGGCAAAGGAGATGGTTGGAGCTGATCAAGGACTATGATCTTGGGATCAACTACCACCCTAGGAAGGCTAATGTGGTGGCTGACGCTTTAAGTAAAAGGTCTCATGTGAGTCAGTTAGTGATGGATAGCATGCCATTTGAGTTGTGTAAGGAGTTTGACAAGCTCAACCTTAGGATCATTGCGAATACCGAAGCCATGGAGATGGAAGTGGGTTCAAGCTTACTTCAAGAGATTCGGAGAGGCCAACTGGAGGATGAGAAGGTCCAAGAGATGAAGCATAACATCAAGGAGGAAAAATCGCCTGGTTTCTCAGAGGATGATGAATGTGTGTTGTGATATAAGGGGAGGAATTATGTGCCTAACATCAAGGAGTTGAAGGGTAAGATACTTTGTGGGGCTCACGAGTCCGCTTATTCCATTCATCCCGGAGGGAATAAGATGTACAATGATCTCAAGGCCACTTATTGGTGGTACGGTATGAAGAGAGACGTTGCCGAGTATGTTGCCCTTTGCGACGCTTGTCAATGAGTCAAAGCTGACCATCAACGACCTACTAGTTTACTGCAGCCGTTGCAGGTGCCCGAGTGGAAGTGGGAAGAGATTGCCATGGACTTTATCGTGGGGTTGCCAAGAACTTAGTCAGGCTATGATTCCATTTGGGTGATCGTGGATTGAATGACCAAGGTAGCTCACTTTATTCCTATCAAGACCACCTACTTTGGACCACAACTAGCGGAGTTGTATATGAAGAGGATAGTTTATTTGCATGTAGTGCCGAAGAAGATTGTGTCTGACAGAGGGACTGAATTTACTTCAAAGTTTTGGGAGAGGTTGCATGAAACCTTGGATACCCAATTGCGCTTCAGTTCTACATATCACCCTCAGATTGATGGTTAGACCGAGAGGGTTAATCAGATTCTAGAGGATATACTAAGAGCTTATGCTTTGCAATATGGAAGAAGTTGGGATAAGAGTCTGTCGTATGCTGAGTTCTCCTACAATAATAGCTATCAAGAAAGATTGAAGATGGTGCCACTTGAGATGCTGTATGGTTGTAGGTGTCGAAATCCGTTGATTTGGAGTGAGGATGGAGAACGAAAGGTTTTTGGACCTGACATTTTACAAGAAGCTGAGAAGCAAGTTCGTATGGTTAGGGAGAACTGATGAGTTGCGCAATCGAGGCAGAAGAGCTATGCCGATCATAGGAGAAGAGAACTAAGCTTTGAAGTTGGAGATTTTTTGTACCTCAAGGTGTCACCTATGAGAGGTTTGTGTCATTTCAAGGTCTGAGGCAAGCTCGCACCAAGGATCATTGGACCATTCAAGATTTTGGAGAAGAGAGGTGAAGTAACTTATCAATTGGAGTTGCCGCCGCAGTTGTCAGATGTGCATGACGTATTCCATGTCTCTCAGTTGAAGAAATGTCTATGTGTGCCTGAAGAGCAATTGCCTATGGAAGACTTGGATGCTAGAGAGGATCTTTCTGATCACGAGTATCCTATCAATATCTTGGAAACATATGAGAGAATTACTCGAAACAAGAAGATTAAGATGTGCAAGGTGCAATGGAGCCATCATAACGAGGAATAATCTACTTGCGAAAGAGAAGAAGAGTTGAAGGTAGAATTTCCAAATTTCTTTTCTGATCTGCCCAAATCTTGGGGACGAGATTCATTTTAAGGGGGTAGATTTGTAACCCCCTTATTTTCACAAGGAAATAAAACCCTAGAAAGCTTATTTATATAAATAAATAATTTTTTGTTGCATTTCATGTCGTTGCATATTTTCTTGTGTGATGAAGTGCTCTTGTATTTTATTTCATGAAAAGTAGTTGTTTGAAGTTTGAATTTGAATTAGAATCATATTTGGGGAGTAAATATTGAAAAGGTTTAAAAAAAAGAAAATTCAAATCATATTTATTTCTCAAAGTCTTGAAACAAAACATCAAGCGCTTGACTTCCAAGACATTGAGCAGCAGCCAGCGGCAGAGCAAGGCAAATGAGCCTTGACCATTTTGTTTTAATATGCTTTCTCTCTATAGTATACACTAGCCGCATGCATTAATTGGTTACCTAAGCCTTCATAGTTTAGGATTGGGTTTTTGTGGTTAGTAGCATTGCTTAGCACTACAGTCTTGAGTCATCGTATAAGTCTTTCCATCTTTATGATGTGGAGTTTGACTTGTATTGAGTGTCAAGAGTGTTGGTCTTCCATCTATCATGATGTGAGGTGACCGTGGTGAGGATCGATGTTGTTGTTTGAGCAATGTTTAGAATGGTGGGGAAGGTTGCGACATTCGTGGTTTGAGTTTAGTCATGCCCAAACCTGCTAAGGATTGAGTCTTACTAGTAGACACCCTTGGACAACAGGTGTCGTAACATGTCCGGTATGTTACGACCTGCTTACTAATTAGGAATGTCGTGGGAAGTGTGCCTTGCTTGAATGAGTGGGAAATTGGCATAGTTACTCGACTAGGCTCAAACGGTGCAAGAGGGGCCATGGTACCACGTACTACACTAGGAAACCTTAGCATTGCTATGGTACCGTGTACTACCTTAGCTAAGCCTGGCATCTGACCCATAGTAAGCCTTTGTAATAGCATGTAGTGATCTCTGGGCCATACACCAAAGGAAGTGTAGGAATGGCAAAAAGGAGGTTTCTCGTGTCACTTAACTAGCGATGAAATCACTACTTATGGATACAGGGCGCTAACCTTTCCAAAGTGTACAACTATCATAATAGTCGTGCTTGCGGTTACAAGCAGTCTGGGATCCTCTTTTGACTAGATGGTACGGTTTGGATGAGAATGGGATGGTTTTGGTCTAGCCTATGTGGAGTCATATGATCTATAGAACCCCTTTGTGGATTGTACTTTGAGATTAATTCAACATAATTGGGTAGTCTTAGCCTACAACTTTAAGGTAGTAATTTTGGTGCTAATAATTAGAGAGTCAAATATAGGTGCATTTCTGCTTACCACTTCACTATAGTTTTCTCCTTATTATTACCTTGCATTATCATTTTATCCCTGCACTTGCTGAGTACCAACCAAAAGTGTACTCAACCTTGCTATTTTCCCCTGCTACTCAAACATGCTGCTCAGAAGGAGAAGATGGATTGGAATTCTTCGAGGAGGAGTTCTATGCTACGTGTTGCCTCGGTTGCCGTTCCTGTAGAGTTATGGAGTCTTCCGTTGTTCCGTTTCGTTAAGAGTCATCATAGTCCTTAGAGACATTATTTATGTAATAATTAAACTTTATTTGTGACATTTGGATTTCCGTGAACACCTTTGGCTGTATGTGTGGAACAATGGATCCTGGGTCATGCAGACGATGAGTACTTGGTTTTGGCATAAAAATCGAGTATGACAGAAGTGGTACTAGTGCCGTATCAACCATAGGAATGCTAGCCTAGATAGAAGAGTCCTTTCCTTAGTCTTATTTTAAGTATTTGCAAAAATATTTTATTCTAATCTCTCTCCTTTGTTTCTGATTTACAAAATCTAATTTTAATGGTTATTTACTCTCGTCTTCTTCTCTTTTTCTAGATGGGAAGGATGAATCTGATAGTGAGGAAGAACATTCTCACCCTACCGTGTTGGAATGCCGTGCCTACTGAGTCCCACAGGGATGGTCAGAATGCTGGATACTTCCTGAGGACTCTACAGACCGTGCTCCTGGCATTGGGGTATAGCGAGCCCCCACTTTTCGTCATTATCCTGAGGCTGCTTCATGGGAGCAGGTACCTTTGGCGTGTGCGTGTGTTCATCTATGAGAGGCCTACGACAGATCATATTTTGTTGCATCCATCATGTGGTCGAGGCTACCACACCGAGGTTGACGTTCGAGGGAGGCATGAGAGAGGCCACACGAGAAGCTTTGGTGCTGCTACGACATGAAGCGGAGGAGAAAATGGAGTAATCTTGGTACTGCCACTTCCTGAGGCACGCCCAAGAAGGAGCTGAAGTTGTGGCGATGCTCACGGGAGATTGGGACCACATTGGGTGCTTCACCGACCAAGTGAAGCTGACTCGTGCTTTTGTATGAGATCTTGACGAGGCCATTAAGGTGGTCAAGCTACTAGGAGAGCAAGAAGAGGGTTCCAGCCGCGATAGCCGGTCATCGCCACTTCACTGGATTACAACGGTTGCAGGCTCCTGGGTGTCTGCGGTGAACAGGTTGGGTTTCGGTCATTCCGGATGATGGCTGAGCTTATCTCTTGATGTGTCATTGACTTCTCCACACTTGCTTTGTGTAGGCCTTTGCCTTCCCCTCCTAGTCCCAACCCCGCTGCGGTGACACCAGTAGTGGCGGCGATTGAAGAGGTGCAGGAGCTGCTCCTGGCACGGGAGGAGGAGCTCACGTGGAGGGAGGACGCATTTGCCGCACGAGAAGAGGAGAGGATTTCAATGAAAGCCCTCACCAAGGTTAGTGCCCACCTCGACACTGAACGGGCCAAGCCCGAGGCTATTCAAAAATAGTACTTGACAAGATCGAGGCTCACACTGCCCACGCCAAGTGCTCCCTTGGCCTCAATAAGATGCTGGGGGAGCAGAAGGTCTTGCTCAATGGGAGAGAGTGAGACCTAAGCTTCCGTGAGGCGGCGCTTGTGAAGGCACAGACTCAGGGACTCAACCCCCGGGACAACCATGAGGAGCTGATGGAGGTCATCGAGCTCTGGAGGCTCCTTTAGGATGCTGGTGATTCTGGTGAGGGACATGTCCAAGGTTCTGGTTGATCTTGGCATGCCCCCATCCCGGGGATCGCCCGGGATCCATGCACAGCCGATGACATCTTGGAGGTGGTGGATATCATCTTGGAGCGTCTGCAAGAGGCCTACACCTATGGCCATGGTGCCTGGGAAAGGGTGCCACACGCTTGTTGCCGTCATCCGCCCTGCACTATTATTTTGTTTTATTTCTTGATATAAAATATTTCAAAGACTCTATGCCTTTTATATTTCTGAAACATCGAGCTTGTCTTTGGAGAAGGCCCTTGATGTCATGAACTTTTTCATCAGGGTGCAATCCTTGAGCTTCTGCTTGACTTTTTTCAGCATCTTCCTCGTTGTCAGCTACTATGGTGACCCTTAGTACCTTTACTGGTGCTCTTAGTGGTGGCCTTGGTGGGTACGGCTCTGCCACCTGTAGTGGCCGCTTCCGCGTTGCCTTGGATGAAAATGGCCCCAACCACCTCGTCACCACAAGTGTGTCATGGTGTGATGTTGAGCAGCTCATTTGTGGTTTTCGGCAGTTCATGGCCCAGATCATGAACCAAGGTGCGACATGTCGTGCCATCCTAGAATGCCGAGATGACGTCGGTGTCGGCCACAATAGGAAGCTCGTGGCACTTTTGTTAGAAACGTTGGATGTAATCTCGGAGGGATTCACCCGACTTTTGCCAACATTCCTTCAGATCCCAGGGGTTGCTTGGATGCATGTATGTGCCCTAAAAGTTGCTAGTGAAGAACTCTTAGAGATCCTCCCAGCTATCGATGATGTTTCTTGGCAGATGATCCAGCCAGGACTTGGCGGAATCAGCCAAGTAGATCAGGAGGAACTAGATGATGAACGGGTCATCATTTGCTCCGCCCGCTCTACACACGAGGTGGTAATCCTCCAGCTAGACACTAGGGTTGGTTTTGCCATCATACTTGACAAAGTTACCTAGCGCTCAGAAATGCTTTGGGAAATGAGTGTCATGCACGACTCTTCCAAACACCTTTGGGGCAGGCCCTTAGGACTGAGCTTGCATCCTTTGCACTCATCAGAGCCCCCGTGGCATTGGTTTCACGCACATCATTAGGACTGCGCATCATCATCCCCTGGGCGGTGCTATCGGTGCACCTGAGGGCCTGACTGAGCGCCTGGTCAGCTCAACCAGTTATAGGCTGAAATCCTCACTGGTGAAGAAGCCGTTCCTACCTCCAGAACCCCTTGGGTGGCCCTTCATCCCCCGTCCTTGGGACGGACTGAGGTCAAAATAGAGGCCTTGGCCTGATGTTGTAGGGAGCTCCCCGCCTACTACACGGCGGTGGTACCGAGGATGTTCCTCAGCCGTTGGTACACCTCACCTACCCCGTGGGCGGAGGGTGCAAGCAACGTGTCCAAAAGCATGGCTGCCGCGACCATGTTCTGGCTGACCCTAGCAAAGCTGGGGAGCAACAGCTCCGCATGATTAATCACCATGGCCTAACCCGCCACAAACGTTGATTCGTGTTGGTGCAGGTCTGCTAGTCTGGCATCAATGACCGCTCGCTCATCGGCATGCTCGCCCCATCGCTGCGCGGCTTCATGTTTGATGTCATCCTGCAGGGCGCGTCGTCGTTCCTCCTGGTAGGCTATCGGTTGCGCGGGGAGTGTTGTCGGTGTAGCGGTTCGCTGCATCCTCGCTGATGTGGTCTGAGGCTCTGGGGTCTCCTCTGGTGGCGGTGTAGCCACTATGGGGATGATGGAAATCTTCACGTTCCACACCCTTGGGATAGGAAAGCCAGAGCTCTCTCCCTCACTCGAGACCGAATTGTCCTCCCTCAATGATTCCTCGAGGATGGCATGCAGTAACGGTGACCCACTATGAGCCATGCCACTAACTACAGTGCCAGAGTCATCCCCCTCGGGTGATAGACTCAACTTGTTGGAGTGGTCAGCGGTGAACTCAAGGCATTTGAAGTGGATGGCCTCGTCTTGGGTGAGCTTGACAGAACCACCTTAGAAATGAGGGGTCTGTCTCCCAAGATCATATCAGAGGATCCTCAACAAAGCGAGAATACACAAACACAACACATAAGTATACAATACCATGATATTAAAGTTGAAGTAAAAGTTATTATAGTTTTAGTGCCATGTATTAGGTTTACACAAGTTGAAGCCAAAGAGCGCTTCAAAAAATAGAATAGAGTCTTGCGGAATCGTTTATCTCTTACGTCAAGCACACACTCTTCACCCTAGAAGAGAGTGAGCTTCCTCAGATGACCTACATCTATGAGTCCCAGTAGGGAATCCAGCCCACAATGGTCTGGACCTCCCACTGACATCCCTTGTTGACATTACTGGAAGGGGGAAGAAAATCCTCACCTACACAAAGAAAAGAAAAACAACAGGAGAAAAGCTTGAGCGACTATGCTCAGCAAGACTTATTCATTGTGACATGAAAGCCACGAAACTAGACATGCAAAGGCCTCAAAAGTAATATGGACTCAATCCTACTAGCAACTATTACTAATCACTTTTAAGCGAGTTATTAGCCAAGTTGAGTTGATTAGTAGGAATAGGTTAGCAACCTATGCTAAGCATGCAAAAGTAACACAAGTAATAATTGAATTAACAATATGCCACGACTACAAAGTAGTCAACATCATCCAATAATCTCAACACACCAACAATTGTGTTCCAACTTCTACGTTTGGACTTAGGGAGCAAGTCTCACACATATTCAATGGTGTCTTCAAGATTCGAATGAATATACACCTTGCAAGAGAAATAACCTGACAACACAACACATGTGAGCCACAGGGGCAACACGAGTGGCCACCTTTCGTGATGACTATCAAAGAGTCGAGACTGGGTCCTACCTTGCCCAGGTGACGTCTACCATGCAATAAACTTGACGGGCAACCATGGGTGGCCCGCACACTACCCATTGTACATCCGTGAAGCGAGGTAAGGTATCAGCCACTTCGGTGACCATCGAAGCTACTAGGTTTGTGTGACCCCATAAATCCCGTATGCGCTAGTACATAATCAATGCTTCTTGCAACAGGGCCCAATCAACGTGGTCCTTAATTGACATGGGCGGGGGCTACCATCATCCGAGCTCTGAACATGGAAACAGATCACTCTCACCCTTCCCATCTAGTATTCTCCACTTTCCCGTAGTTGCACCACTCGGTCTCACATAGAGCCAACAAGGAACCCGTCGATAACATAATCCACATAGAACCACCATTGTGAGATGGGATCTATTGTGAGCAGCTCTTAACCACTCAG
>VSTD030004269.1:0-10381 GCA_008808055.3 Sporobolus alterniflorus
CAATAAAATAAACTTAATTATATCCTTTCTGTTCAGAGAATGGTCACAGCTCATAATGCACCTCATTAGCTCACGTGCACATAACTCTTGATCTGTTGCAAATATAAATATTAAGTTGATTTAAAAATTGTTCAAAACATATGTAAGTGAGATCTTATTTTATTCATCTCATCGTGTAGAACACAATGATAAAAACGGAATTTAAAATGGATATCATATAAGTAAGATTAATCATTTTAATTTTTTGTACTGTGCAACAGTGATATGACAGCTGATGTGAGCCACTTACATGTCAAGAGAATTCACTTAGTATGTTCCTCTTATATAGTTATAGGGAATGCTACACCGAACTAGGATAGAAATAATTTAGTGCTAATTTAAAAAACAGAAAAATGGAGGTACAAGAGCAAACCTCTTCAGTTATAAGTATGACATCAACTAGTTGATAACCCTCATAATGCTGTGAGATTTCAAAATATATTTTTACGTAAATTCAAATGCTGATAAGATGTTCAGGAAGAGAAAGAGGGTCGACTCATTCGTCACTGTGAGTGTCGTTGTGCGGAGTGACGATGAGCGTGGGACAACGGTGAAAGAGAATGATGGCAACGGATGGAACTCTGATGACGTGGTGCTCTGGCTAGGGAGGAGGCAAAATGAAGATGTGATTGAGTGGTGTGGAGAGTGACCAAGGTTGAAATGACATTTTTATAGCAGTGGAGGGTGGGAGTTGAGTGGTTCGTGAAGGGTGGCCAGCGGCAGTGGTACATATTCAATGCTTCTGTTTTGGCTCGAGAAGGGAGGCAACGGGACGATGCGTTATCGAAAGATGAAGCAGAGGCAGTGAGCTCGACTTGGCTCCATGGAAAGGAAGCGTGACATGACGCAGCGGCGTGACGACGTTGTGTCGGAGGAGAGGTGGCACCGGGGAGGGAAAGGGAGGAGACGACGCCAGTTGGGCTGACAAGAATCTTAGTGGGCCAAAAATAGAGAAAATTCACATGGTCGATTCAGCTGCTACAAATGAACAATGAATATTTAAAATGATGATGAGTTAATTTAATTTTTTTTGAAAACATATGCAAGTGAGGTCTAGTTTTATTCATTTCATCGCGTAGAACACAACGGTGAAAACATAATTTTAAATGGATATCATATGAATGAGATAAATTAGTTTAATATCCTATTATTATACAAAATGATGTGACAGATAATGTTAGATGGATGCTGATGTGTCATGACACTACAAAAACACATGGTACATTCCTCGGTGCTTTTATATTCCTCGGTACTGAGGAATATAACTGCGATATATTCCTTGGTACCAGAACCGAGGAATATAGCCTCAATTGATGAATATAGCCTCGTACATTCGTCGATTAACCGACGAATATACGTGGTGGTATATTTGTCGATTAACCGATGAATGTATCGGGTGTAACTAACGTTTTTGCGGATTTTGTACCAGCGCCTAAACCCTCTCTCTCTCCCACACGTCGCATAGCACCTAAACCTCAGTCGTTCAAAATGTTTTTTCAATCTGTCGTCGCCACTGCTCCCCACGTCGCGCCCGACCGCCATCGTTGTTCTCGTCACCGGCCCAGTCCCGCGCCGCCCGCCTGGTCCCATGCCACCCGCCTGACCCCGGCATCGCCCGACCCCACATCGTGCACCCCATCACTGGCCCGGCCCCAGCGTCGCCCGCCCCGTGGCCGCCCGCCCGGTCCTGCACCCCCCATGTCGTCCTCCCCATCACCGGCCCGACCCCGACGTAGCCCACCCCGTGCCGCCCTTGCCACCACGGAAGTGAAGTTTTTGTTATTTTTGTAAACTTTACTTCGAATTTGAGTAAATTGTGATGGAATTTGATTATGTTTGAATGAATTTGATTTAATTTAGATGCAATTTAATAATGTTAGATTCAAACTGAGTAAATTTATTTAAATTTGACTAAATTTGATTATGCTACATTGAATTGGACTAAAATTTGACTATGTTACTGAAAGTTGATTATGTTACTAAAATTTCACTTACTTTGATTATGTTACATTAAATAGGTGTGAAATTTGATTATGTTACATTAAATTAGTCTAAATTTGACTTAATTTGATTATGTTGCATTAAATATGTGTGAAATTGATTATGTTGCTACAATTTGATTATGTTACTAAATTTCCAATGCCTTTGATTATGTTATATTTTCTCTATAATTCGTCATATCATTATTATATGCGGAGTTAGCGGATGAAAGTTGTATTTCATATTATTTTATATCTATAAAATAGGTGTAGGGTTCACGTCACCTAGCGAACCTATGCGTCACCCATTCAGAAATGATGCACCTCACATTAAGTTGTGAGGTGCATCATTCCTGAATTGTTCAGCATATTTTGGACAGCCTGAGAATGACGATCAACGTGTGTTATCTGGTTACGCTAGCTGTGACAGAACCACCTCAGAAATGAGGGGTCTGTCTTTCAGGATCCAGATCGGGTGATTCTCAATGAAGCGAGAATACATGCAAACACACATACGAAGCATTCAAAATCATAATTTCATTGAAAATTAAGTTATTACACTTTAGTTTAAAGATTACAAGGATGATAAGCAGAAGGTTCTTCAAAAGATAAAACATGTTTGCGGAAGCGTTTCACTTGATGATCAAGGGCATTCACCTCACCTTACAGGTGAAGACCTCCTTCGGCAACTCTACGCCTGCGATAGGCTCCAGTACAGAATCTAACACTTAGAAGCCTGGACTTTCATTGACAGTCGTCATCGGCATCATCGGAAGAGAGAAGAAGAAACCAGCACACAAAAGTTACAAAGCAAAGCTTGAGCGACTACACTCAGCAAGACTGACCCCATATGACCAAGTGGTCAGACTTCTATACATGCAAATGCTCTAAGTGGTAAAGACTCTTATGCCTATAGCAACTAGCTTAATTCTTTTTAATCAAGTTTTAGCCATATTAATGTACTTGACATAGTAGGTTTGCAACCTATACTAAGCATACAAGCATTATCAAACAACATTTGATATAAGTGATTATCATCATCAATATCCATCTCGTGAGCCATGTGAATCATAAATGAAGTTTAATTACTACTAAATGACTGCAACGAGCCAGTGTTACCCATATCTGAGGGTATCGCGGAGACTCGAGCCAGTTTAAACCTTGCAAGGTAACAACCTGACAACACGACATATGCATGATCTCTAGGACCTTACATACGGCTACCATTTGCTAAGTCCCTCCGAGGTCAAAATCGCTCCTCTACACACAGGACGAAATCTTGGTTCCATACTGATCGATCGACGCGGCCGTCGTCCTGGGCTACCTCATTCTCCCTTCAACATCCACCATCGAGTAGTGGTTATGGTTCGACCAAGTACTTACAGATGGTACTAGGTTTACATGACCCAAATAAATCCTACATGCACCAGTACACAACTCAAACTTGCTCACTGGGGTCAGACGATCGGTCCTTAACTGACATGGCTACCACCGCGGAGCCTCGAATATCTTATTATTCACTCTCACCCTTCCCATCCGGTGATACTCCACTTGATGACCCTTAGTTTCCACGCCTAGTCTCATATTAAGGTTTTCATCAACTTTAAAATGAACCATTCTAACCAAATAGGATCACGGTCCTCAAATCTCGTGAGTGGAACCAGCCACTCGACTTCTACCATGGTCCTGTTTACTAGGCATAGCCATTCTAATGAATTTCCACCACATTAGGATCAAGGATACCCTAGAAAGAGTAGTAATGCATTTATAGGGTTCTGTAAACTCCTCTAACGTAAATACGATTATAAAGCAAAATCCTGTTGGGGCGGTATGCACTGGTGCTTGCCTTTGCTTAAGAAAATTAGAAGTTAGCCTTGAGCTTCACAATTTGTTGACCCCCAAGCTTGGCTCAAAACTTCCTGCTTGACATTGTAAGCAACCTCAGATGTAATAAGATGCATGATTTAAACCACAATGAATGATGATGATACGATGCAGAAGGTTGAATCGACTTGACTCTTAGGTCTTAGCGAAAGAAGAACCTAGCTACCTTGACTTAGACATTTAGCGAGTTTAGAAGGTAACAAACCTTAGATCACTAATGACATGGCTCAAGCAGGGTTCTAGGGTTTGGCCGACGGTTAAAGGTTCATGGCAAGATTGAAGAACTTAATATAACTAATCTAATAACTGGGTCAATATCCAGAAGAGTATGATCAAGGCAATAAAACATAGCACATGATCTTGAAGAAGGGATGAAAATACACTTGCCCTGATGATAAGGGTAAGATATAATTATGGTCAAGGTTCCACTAATTATTGGCTTTTAATTAATTTAATATGAATTATTGTTGAATAAACCAAGCTTTAATAATTATTAAAGGAATTAATTAATTTTATATTTTTATCCTATAGAACATATTTGAATTCAATTAACAGAATTGATTTGATTAAATTCTAGCAGTATTTGAACTTTCTACAAATTTCATTTGGTTTGAACTAAATTTGAAATAGATTCAAATAAATCCAATTGAAATTAACAGGGGCTATTGTTCATTTGGGCCACCCTTTGGCCAGCCCATTTCGGCTGGGCTGCCAGCCCACGGGCAAAACAGGGGAGGGAGCACGCCCATGGCATGGGGTGGCGGCGTCGGCAGGATTCCGGTGGTGGCCGACGCTGAGGTGGAGCGGAAAGCGGTCGTGGAGGGTCTAGGAGTGGTGGGGAAGCGATTTGGGGTAACGGGGAGGATGAGGCTCACCGGACAAGGGTGCTCTGTAGTGGTGGGATTGGACCGGCAGGGGAACAGTGGGGATGGCGTGGTTTGCTGGTCTTCATCGGTGGTTGATGGATCGGTGAGGTGCTCCTGGTTGTGGTGGTGCTCATGGAGGCAACGGTTGGGGGCGGTCTGTGGCCGATGGCGGCTAGCGCCGGTGGCATCTTCACGGTGGCTCGAAGATGGGGCTCCTGCTTGGTGTCGATGCAGGTGCATAGGGATGGCAGCTCAGGGACATGTGACCCAGCAGCTCACGGTGGCGGCGCTCAGAGGACAGGGAACGGTGATGGGGAGCACGAAGAGGGGAACGTGAAAGGGAACTCTTCAGGTTGAGCTCATAGAGGATAAAGGCGAGTGTGAGGTGGCTGGTGCATGTGGGCGGTGAGACCACGGGCAGTCGGTCGGAAATAGCTGCTATCGGTAACTGCAGCAGCCGTGGTTTGAAATGGGTGGCATGCGGTGGAGACGCTGATGAGTGGGCCCCGCCTGGTTTAGATATTTTCTAAACAAATTTCAATCCTTTCCAGAGTTTGAAATTCAAAACAGATACTTTCCCGTGTTACAAAAATACCCAACCTTTGCATGAGGCTAGAGTTGAATATTCTAAACAACTTCTTCAATTGGGTTGACTTCAAATTCTCAACAGAATTCAAGTTATAAAATTTGGAACAAAATCCACTTTAAATTTTCCTTGAATTTATAAGGGGTTCAAACCTTTGGGGGAAAATCTGGTAAATTCACTAAAATTCCTTCGTGACATGATCTTCCATAATGTGAATTTATATTGACTCACTTGTATGAAGAATTTGGAGGTTCCCTTACAAGTGGTAATTATGACTTGGTTTAATAATATTCAAAGGAAAGATTTGAATTTGAAATTGAACATTAAGCCAAGATACATTGCAGATTACACTATAGAGGTACTGTAGAACATTGTAGCTGGTACAGTGATACTTGGAGTGTCACAGCCCTCCCCCCTTAAATGAAATCTCATCCCAAAATTTGAAAAGGAGAAATGTCCTAACTGGAACAGCGAACAATCACACATTTACCTCTACGGTAACTTGAACTCTTGATGGTGAGAACGGAGAAAGTGCTCGCTTTCCCAAGTAGCTTCTTCCTCAGAGTGGTTGCTCCATTGGATCTTGAAGAACTTGATTGTTTTATGCCTCGTGACACGATCCTTCTGATCCTTGACTTTGATTGGGTGCTTGAGGTACGATAAGTCAACCTCGAGCGGTGTCACTTCAGGCAACATGATGTCCACGAGTGCTTTCAGACACTTCTTCAATTGTGACACGTCGAAGATGTCATGCACTCTAGCTAAGAATGGTGGTAGGTCAAGCTTGTAAGCCACAGTCCCGCACTTCTCGAGGATGAGGAATGGTCCGATGTAGTGAGGCTCTAACTTTCCTTTCACCCCAAACCTCTTCATGCCTTTCATTGGTGGGACCCGTAGGTAGACGGGATGTCCAACTTCAAACTCCAATGGTCAGTGCCTCTTGTATGCATAAGTCTCTTGGTGTGACTTCACAGCTTTCAAGTTATCTTGGATACAATGAACTGTCGCTTCAGCCTCTTCGACAAGGTCAGGGTCAAAGATAACCTTCTCTCTAGGCTCAATCCAATTGAGTGGAGTGCAACATCAGCGTCCATACAATGCTTTGAATAGTGCCATCTTGAGGCTCTCATGATAGCTGTTGTTGTATGAGAACTCGGCCCATGGCAGATTCTTGTCCCAACTTCCTTGGCACTCCATGACATAGGCTCTCAACATATCTTCCAAGATTTGGTTCACTCATTCTGTTTGGCCATCTGTCTATGGGTGATACGTTGAACTATTGATCAAGTGAGTCCTGAGAGTTGCATGCAGTTGCTCCCAAAAGTGAGCGACAAACTGTGACCCTCGATCCGAGGTGATCGTCTTCAGAACTCTGTGCAAGCGTAGCACACGAGTAATATAGATCTCAGCATACTTCTCAACTCGGTACTTGGTGTTGATGGGTATGAAGTGGGTGAATTTGGTGAGTTGATCCATGATCACCCAAACTGAGTCAAACTTGCAGGGAGTCAGGGGTAAGGCCACAATGAAGCCCATGCTTATGTCATCCCACTTCCATTCTGGAATGCTCAGTGGTTGTAACAGACCTACAAGCTTCATATAGTCAGCCTTTACTATTTGGCAGGTATCACACTCTGATACATAGCGAGCTGTCTCATGCTTCATTCGTGTCCACCAAAATTGTTTCCTTAGATCATGATACATCTTGGTGCCCCCAAGATGAATGGAGTACCTCGATGTATGAGCTTCATCTAGAATCTTCTTATTTAAAGCTTCCTTCTTGGGTACAACCAGTCTTTCCTTAAACCACAAGGTTCCTTCCACATCCACATAGAAACAAGCGACATTCGGGTCACCTTCTTGCACTCTTCTTTTGATATGACCCATACCTTCATCATTCTTCTAAGCGGCTATGATGTCATCCCTCAATATGGGTGTGAGGGTGATGTTGTACAGTGATAGGTCCGATAACACTCAGATGCTGGACTCTTTTCCAGTAAGAGGCACCACTGGCAAATAGTTGCAGTGAGCCTTACAACTCATCACGTCCACAACTACATTTGCTTTTCCCAGATGATAATGCACTTCCAACTCGTAATCCTTGATTAACTCAAGCCATCTTCGCTGCCTCATGTTCATGTTCGGTTGAGTGAAGATGTACTTCAAGCTTTTGTGGTCCGTGTAGATGGGTACCACATTCCCAAACAAGTAATGTCACCATGTTCTCAGTGCTAACACGACTGCCGCTAACTCAAGATCATGAGTAGGGTAGTGTTCTTCATGGCGTCTAAACTATTGTGGGGAATATGAAATCACTCATCATTCTTGCATTATGACACATCCCAATCCAGTGCCAGAAGCATCACAATATACGTTGAATGAGTTGGCAATGTCGAGTTGCACTAGCACTAATGATGTTGTTAACAACTTCTTCAATGCTTGGAATGCATCATCACAATCTTCCCTCCATACATACTTGGTTCCTTTCTTCAAGAGTTCGGTAATTGGCTTCGCAATCTTGGAGAAGTTCATAATGAACCTTCGATAATAGCTAGCCAACCCGAGGAAACTTCATACTTGAGTTATAGTTGTTGTTGGCTTCCAATTCAACACATCTTGTACCCTACTAGGGTCCACCATAATTGGCATATAGCTGGTGCTCTCGTGGTCGTTGAAGCACGATATGAAGGTGTTCTTCATGGTCTTCCATATTCTTCAAGTACACCAGAATGTTGTCAATGAACACCACATCAAACTTATCCAACTCGGGCATGAAAATTGAGTTCATGAGATAGATGAAGTGTGCTGGTGCATTTGTCAATCTGAATGGCATGACTAGATACTCATACATGCCATATCTCTTAGAGAAGGCTGTCATGGGAATACCTTCGGCACGAATCTTTATTTGATGATACCCAAAACGGAGATCAATCTTGGAGAACACTTGAGCTCCCGCTAATTGATCAAACAGAATGTCGATACGGGGTAGTTGATATTTGTTCTTGATGGTGATGGCATTCAGCAGTTGATAATCCACACATAGATGAAGCTCTTTGTACCTTTTTGACACAATCAAAGCTAGGGAACCCCATGGTGATGAACTTTGTATGATGTAGCCTTTGTCTAGCAGGTCCTTCAGCTGGATCTTCAATTCTGCCAACTCATCCTGTGACATTTTGTATGGACTCCTGGTGATGGGAGTAGTGCCAGGCTACAACTCTATCTTGAGCTCAATGTCCCTCTCAGGAGGCATTCTTGGCAGATCATCTGGAAAGACATCCGGAAACTCTCATACCACGGGTATTTCCTCTATATTCTTTTCCATGGTGTGGTGTATGGATGCCTTGAGATGAACTACGACTGGTAGGTGTAGGGTAACCTTGCCATATATCAGAGAATCTAGGTACACTAGTCGTCTCGCTATATCCAGGATACCTTTATGTAGCTTCATCCAACTCATTCCCAAAATGACATCTATCCCTTGCTCATCCAAGACAATGAGGTGGGTGGGAAACACTTGTCCAGCTAACTTGAGCAGAACTTCTCTTCCTATGCTCTTGGCCACAACTCGACCTCCCGAGGTGCTGATCATGTAGGATGGCTTCACGACTGTAAGTGCCAGCTTCACTCTTTTAGCACATGTTGAACTCATGAAGTCATGTGAGGCTCTAGAATCAAATAGGATGATGACAGGATGCCCAAACACTAAGAAAGTGCCCACAAGTAATTCTTCTCCTTCAGGAATATCCTCGACTGTGGTATGGTTGACACGACCCCTTCTTGATATTGGGGCCCTGATTTTGCTTCTCTACTGAATTATCGTTGATGTTGGGAACCTTGGTACTTTACCCATCTTGGGTTCAGGACACTACCGAGCAAAGTGCCCAACATGTCTGCAATTGGAGCACAGAGCTCTGACTACTACGGCCTTCTACTGAGGTGCACAAGGTGATATAGGCTGAGGTGACTGGATAGGTGTCTGGGGTAACACCTATTGCTGCTGCAGCTGAGGTGGGTGATGATTCCACTGTGGTGGTGGAGGTGCAACTCGTGACTTGCCAGCTGATGGAGTGTAAACTAGACTGTACTTCGGTGGAGCACCCAAAGTACTATCTTCTAAAGGTCCTAACAAGGCTCTCTTTCTCATCTTCTCTTTTTCTGCCAATATGGCCTTGTAGAGACCGTCTTGGTCAATCACGACACTCACAAGAGTATCAAATGATAGGTCACGGTGCAGAACTAAGCAATCCTGAAGCTGGAGGCTTAGCCCATTTCTGAACAACTCTACCTTCTTCTCGTTGGTATCAACATGATAACCACCATTTTGTTGCACGTCGTTGAATTTTCTGATGTACTCATTCACATTGTCAGACCCTTGCTCTAGATGTAGGAATTCTCGTAGCTTGTGGCACATGATTCTTGTTGAAATGTGGTGCTCGTGGAACGCCTTGCAGAACTCACCCCACTACACTTGGTGATTTGATTGTCCTAAAGAGCAGTGGTATAAGTGGCCCACCAGGCAGTTGCGGGACCACAGAGTTGCTGCGCTATGAATAAGGTCTTCTGGAGCTCAGAGCAGTGAAGCAGTTTGAACATAGATTCAGTTACTCAAAGCCAGTGGTTAGCCTCAAGTGGATCTGTTGTCTCGGCAAACTCTAGAGGTTGTGTCACCAAGAAGTCAAAGTAGGAGGACTCTTGAGGCTGCTGATGAGGCTACGATTGTACGGCTTGCCATTCATCAATTGCTGCCAACCTTTGCACGATGGTATTTAATGGTGCCAGCAGTTGCTCGAGGCTCACTGGATGCTTCAGTGGAGAGGGTGGAGGCACAGGTGAATGGAATGTCCCACAATGACAGGTTGAGCATTCGGGGACATCTTCATACACGCCCTTGCCTGAGCGAGTTCGCACCATCTATCATCTGTCACATGGTTGTCCATACCATCATCAGAAGGGTGTAACACAACATGAGAAACATGTAAGATTTCACAGTGACAGAAAATTCATGAAATCTGATCATAAGCCTT
>VSTD030004270.1:0-10381 GCA_008808055.3 Sporobolus alterniflorus
AGGATTTTCAGACTTGGAACTTATTCCAGAAAAACTTGCTATATTTAACTTGGTCAATAGACCATAATTTAGTATAAATTGATCATGTGGACAAGATTTTTGAAAAAAGATTTTACACACAAGGCATGTTTGATAAGAAATGACCATAATAAAGACTAGCATGAACCTATAAGCAATTAAATCAACATAGGAGCAAAATAACAGATTTTGAATGAATTACAAGCTCAAAACTAGATAGGATAAGAAACATTTTAGATGTGCAACCTTCCAAGCCACATTCTGAGAATAAATGATATTTAGTTAACCCCTAAGCTCTCAGAATCTCTTCTCATCTAGTGGCTTGGTGAAGATATCGGCAAGATGTTCATTGGTTAGCACATGAGAACTAATGATATCCCCCTTGGTAGCATGATCTTTCAAGAAATTGTTCAAGAGTTGTAAGCAATCTTGATGGCACTCTCACTGTCACATAGGAGGGGAACTTGGTTTATAGTGTAACCATAGTCCTTTAAAGTTTGCCGCATCCATAGAAGTTAAGCACAACAACTACCGGTTGCGACATACTCCGCTTCGGCCGTGGATAGGGCAAAGAAATTTTGTTTCTTTGAGGACCAAGATACAAGGGACTTACCAAGGAATTGGCAAGTCTCGGGAGTACCCTTCCTATCCACCTTGCATCCGGCATAATCCACATTGAAATAACTGATAAGATCAAAATGGGAACCCTGGGGATACCATAGGCCTAGGTTGGGTGTTAGAACTAAATATCTCATGATTCTCATATGACATTCCTTTGGTGTGGCTTGAAATCTTGCGCACATACACATACACATACACTAAGCATGATATTAGGTCTAAATGCACAAAGATAAAACAAGGAGCCTATGACGTCCATTTGTACCCATAGGAGTCTTGATGGGTTTTGCATCTCAGGTATTGATCCAACATGAGATTTCACGTATGGCATGTTTCTAACCTGACCTAGCATCATGGCTCCCCACCCGCCCCCGCATCCCCCGCCCAACTGTTGCAACAGCAGCCCCCCTCTTGTCTCCACGCCTGCGGTCGTGCCTTCCTCTTCACCTCTTGTCTCCAGCTCCTTGCTCGATGGTCGCCATTCAATGTCACCCCTTCTGCCCGATCGCTGTCATTGGATCTAACCCCTCCAGTGACAGATCTAATGCCCCATCTATGCCCACCATCGCCCCTCACTGGGTCGTCACCATCCTCCAGATCCGGTCACCCCGCCCTGAAGGCCGTCAGATCCGGGACCCTCATCGCTGGACCTGGGCGGCGCACGATCTCTCAGTGTCTCGACCTTTATGTTCCGCCGATGAGGTGGTTGCATCGTCTCCACCGACACGGGCGCTACTGCCACTAGAGCAGTTCAGGTCTACGAAGCTTCTTGCCGCCTAGCCCCCCCCGGTCGCTGTTGGACCGCCCCCTAGGGCCCTTCCGCCGGTCTAGCTGCCCCTGTACATGCCACCACGCTCGTCTAGGTCACCACAGTTGGGTCGACTGTCCCAGCGTGCGCCGGTGCTACTTGGTTACAATGTGCAGGGTCCTCCTCGTCCCCATCCGGAGCTGCTTCAAACGGCATGGCTAGTCAGGCAACTCTCCCTTCTAGTGGCTCCTGTGGGTGGGCAGTTGAAGTCCGCCTACGGTCACCCTGATCGCCTTCACCTCTGGATCAGGACCCCCCTCGCCATCGTACCACAACCTCCTTGTAGCAACTGCCTTCCCGGAGGTGTCTGCTGATCCTTTGCCAATGCTTGAAGATGAAGTCCGCCTCCCGCCAGAGGAGGAAGATGAGTGCCTCGCTCCCGAAGTCTTGTTGCATATTGTATTGTTGCATATTGCCTATGAAGTGGTGTCCCAATTGGATAAAGTTGAATAATTCAGGCAATTGTCACTCGAGGAGCTCTCCCTTCAAGACTTTCTTGTAGAGCAGATCCATACTTTGCAACTGGTGGTCAAAGCTCAAGAAGACCTTGTTCCACCATTGGCCCATGACATCGTTGGCTCGGGTCAATACCCATGGTCTTCTCAGCTTGATGTCGCTTCGGTTGATCATTACTTAGGTGCCTCAGCGCATGTTGATGGCCAGGTCATCATCGATTTGAGCGGCTTCTCAAGTGCTAGCAGGGAGGTCATGCTATCTCCTCCCCAGCAAGGGCCAAAGCTGCCACGGGATGCACGAAGTGGGAATCCCTGCTCTTGTGGTCCTCCACCCCTTAGCCTGGCGTCGCTTAATCTGGTCACTACTATGGTGGTTTGCACCCTAACTCCCAGCTCGAGGTACGTGCCATGTCCGGTGGAGTGGTCGTATCGTATAATCCTTTTTTTGCAGGTGATCCCCAGGTCACTATGGGTAGTTTCTTGTGTGTTGTGTAGCACATGAAGTTGCCTGAGCTTGCTCTTCTGTCCTGGATTCGCATGATGCATGGGAGACTCCGATGGGATGCGCTGCCAGGAGCAGAGCGCCTCAGAGGAAGTCAGAGTGGTGCCATCACTAGCCCGTGCATCGGCGTGCTCGTCTCTTGTCTCGCCACCTAGGTCTTTCGCCATTGTCTTTTGGTTGCTCCAAATGATGCGAGTAGTCTGCTTATGTTCATTTGGGTCATGCCAGTGGAGCTTTTGTTTCATTGTTTAGCTTTGCCTCGCTAAGTTCCTCCTTAGCTAGGGTCTATTTGTGTTTGTTGTAATGTTAAATTATGCTTCCTCTTAATGAAATACATGCCTAGTATGTTCTCAAAAAAATTACTAAGCTGTACAATTGCCACCCTCTTCTGTTCCAGAGCTTTCTCACTAGTTGGCGCAAAGTTACACTAGAAATGTACATCGAAAAGCATCTTGTTTGGTATGAAAATTGGCAATGCAGTTTGTTCTTTGTGCAGGTAACTGGAGAAGGATCAAGTGTAGAAAGGATAGCATGGAACTGACATATCCGGTGGGGGTGGTCAGGAATGGAAGGCAAGGAAGATACACTGCCAAAGATTAGGTGCAGCAGCATGAGTGGCAGCGCAAGGAGCGGTACCGAAGTAGAAACAATCATGAAGGCATGCAGAGCGAGGGAGGTCACCAGCCCATGGTGCTAAAAGAGCGACGAGGGACAACCCAAAGCCGGTATACTGAGTCGGTTAAGGCTCGGATAAGGCAAAACGAAGCAAGTAGCCTGGAGGCACGGTTTATGATCGATCGGGTTATCAGTTGGATGATCGATCGGGTTACTAGTTGGGTCATCGATTGGGTTACCAGCCAGGCTATTGATTAAGTTACCAGCCGGGTTATCAATCAGTAGCCAGTCAGGTTGGCAGTTAAGATCCCAGTCGGTTAGCAGATTGGATCAGCGGCCAGGTAGCAGATCGGGTTGGCCGTGGGAGTCAGGTTGAGTCACGTTGAGAGAGAATAAAGTTGTTAGTTGGGTTTGTTAGCAGAAATTTAGGAGATGAGTTAGTGTTAGCGTGGGATGGTTAGCGTAGCATATAAGGGTCACAGAACAGCGACACAAGACAGAAGACATTCCTCTCATCATTTGTCATCTCATTTTCTTCGATATAGAATACAATTTTCTTTGCTTGTGTAACTTGAATCTATGAACTTTGCTTTGGTGTCTTGTCATGAAAAACACCCGATTGCCTCACGTGATGAGGTTGATTTGTTGCATGTCCTATTACACCAACAAAATTGGCGACTCTGCTGAGGACGACGTTCATATCACGATCACTGTGAGCGTTGGTCGCTAGAAGGTCAGTGGCTACATCGCCGATTAGGTTGATGAAGAGGACATGGCAGATCCGAAAGGGGCAAAGGTTGTGACACTGACTGACGGCGCCAGGTTGATGCCCGAAATGCAATCAGTGTAGCCATGGAAGACTTGGCACAGGAAGATCGGAGGGCTATCGAGCGGGAGCTCAAGGAAGAGATGGCGGACAGGCGGCACAAGAAACTGGCATGTTTGCAGAAAATGTGCCACAGTGTCGTCACGGAGGCGGACACGATGGCTACATCCGGCACTTAGGTAAACTCTCCGTTAGCACTGAAGATCTTGTCCAGCTGGTAGACGTCTAAGTCGAGAGCAAGTACGACACTGATTTAACTCAGTTCACGTGCATAGTGGCTGAAGATATGAGAAGCATGCTAGATGCATTTAAGCAAGACTTTAATGCTAATCTGCCTAGGCAAGTGTGAGGTATGGTGCAACAGATCCACAGAGATGCGTAGGGGAAGCGCACAGAAGGGTTCCCGACGACTCCAAATTAGGGGGGGTGCTTCTAACCAATGCAACCTGGGGGTACTCGCTAACCTTAGCCAGGGCAGCCCTAGGGAAACCTCAATCTGCAGCAGCCCTACTATCAAACCATGGTTTACGGGATGAACATACCCCCTATGGGTAGCGGCGTACCTCACGGACCCATGCCCAACATCTTGTTTCCTAGGACGCCTGCATACCCCACGCCTAACACAGGGATTGAAAACTACGGGGGCATGACAGAGGGGGTCAGGGAGCAGATCATGAGAAACTTGAGGGGATTTGGCTTTAACCCCAAAGGGTGCGCTAGAGCTTACCAAAAACCCTACCCTGAGTATTTTGACACTATTCCTTACCTACAGGGTTTTAGGGTTCCTGGTATCACGAAGTTCAACGGGGATGATACTAAAACGTATGAACACGTAGGACAATTGCTAGTGCATGTAAACGAGGTTGGCATAACCAACATCCACAAAATCCGGCTCTTTCCAGTATCCTTGTATGGCAACGCTTTCAATTGGTTTATGTCCTTGGCACCGAACATTGTGGATACGTGGCAGACCATAGAACAAAAAATCCACGATTATTTCTACAATGGGGAGATAGAGCTTAGGTTGTTAGATCTTATGGCCGTAAGGCAAAAGTATGGAGAGACGGTGCCCGAATACTTGCAATAGTTTAGGGAAACTAGGAATAGATGTTATAACCTGACTATCAGGGAGAAAGACCTCGCGGATTTAGCTTTTGTAGGGCTATCATCATATCTCAGGGAGAAGCTGGAGGGGATAGACTTTGTGGATGTTAACCATGTGATGCAGTGTGTCGTTGCACAGGAGAATCGGGCTAAGGACAGTCAATCGCACAACCAGTTCAGGGAGGGAGGTAAAGAAAAGGAGCACACCAGTGTTGGGTTAGTGGAGGATAACACAGGAAGTGATGATGATGCTAAGGTCTATGTTGCAGAATGGGTAGACACGCCTAAGGGCAAACTCGTAGCGTGTTCTTTTCTGAAGCCTGGGATGGGTAAATGGAGGAGATGCGCTTTACCTTCTATGTGGCAAAGCGTGATTAACTTTTCGATGTTTTGTTACAAAACATTATAATCAGGTTGAAGGGAGGTCATGTGACTTTGCCGGTGGATCAGCTAGCACACAAAAAGTACTATAAGTGGCACGATTCATTTTCTCACACTACTAATGTGTGTAACTATTTTCGTCGGTAGATTCAATCAGCCTTGAACGACGGCCAGCTGACGCTGGGGGATGCACATTGGATGAAGCTGGACACTGATCCTTTCCCAGTTGATGTGATCAATTTTGAGAAGAAAAAAGATATTGGCGTGGTTAGACCAAGCTGAGTCTACCAAGGGCAAGAATGTGGTGGTATCCGACCAGCTGAGAACGCGCATGATGAAACCCAAAAACCCGAAGGCTAGGGTCTAGAAGGAGAACTTATCGAGGAAGTCACGCCATGAGTGGAGGCCTACATCCAGCTTCCTGATAGAGAAGTATGTGCAGCAGCAGTGAGAAGGCGTGTTTGGCCGCCTTGGGGGTTACAAGAGGAGGAGGTCACCAGGGTGTAAGGGCAGATATGGAGTACCACTTGCGCCATGGTACGAACCAAGCCAGTCAGCGGGATACTCGAGTCATCATCGAGGACCAGTGTATCTGGTATACTAAGCTTACCCATGCTACCTGGCCTGGGGGGATCTCACGGCAATGGGCCAACGCTCATGTGTGGCTTGGGTCTCGTGGAGGAGAGACAACATTCCGCATGGCCACTCAACGGTTGATCAGGGTGCATGAAGTGATCAACGCATGCAGATTGAAAAAGGCGGTTTGGTCAGGAGAGGTAGCATGAATGGAGACAACATCTTGTACGATGCTACAAGCACAGAGACCGGGGGTGAGGTCTGGGTCAGTGTGGCGATCGTGGTGGTTGGCGCTATCCCATGCCCGGTAACGAACTCAGCAAACGATAAAGAGAATCACGTGGAGAGTACGACCAGATAGGTGAGCCAGAGCCGGTCACCCCGTGAGAAGGAAACCGAGGGAAAGAGGGCCCGGTTGATGATTAACGTGGGTAGGGAAGTCGTCAGTACCGGATACTCTAAAGGACCAATGGCGGAAGCATCTACCCGGCTGAAGTCTCTTGTGACACGGCAGCTTACCCGAGGGGCAGGAAGTCGTGTGCAGCTCACAAATTAGGGGTTAGGAAGAACATCAGAAAGAGGTTGGGATGAGCATGATAAGCCAAGGAAGGATACCAGTAAGGCGGTGGACCAAGGCCGGAGCAGGCAAGCTCCGCAACCCCATTGGTTCCTGGCAGGGTTAACCAAAATGCAACGGAGAAGACTTCAAAAGTTGCGCTAGAACGAGATCGAGATGGAAAAGGCAGAAAGGGCACGGGACAGCTGGTTCTACCAGGCGAGGCCCATGATCGTGACCAAGAAAACATGGATGGAGAAAAGGCTTGCTCGTGAGGAAGGCAACAATAATGAGGGGTCATGCTACGGTTCGGACTGTGGTAGCCAGGGCAGAATGGAGGTGGACATGGTTTTTGAGTTGCCAACTGAGTTCCGGGCACCGAACGAGGAGGTTGCAGAGCTGGCTTTCTGTGCCAAAGCAGTAGTTTTCCATAAGCCAGAGAGGTTAGGCACTCACGTGCGATCTGTGTTTGTTACTGGATACCTAAGGGGAGTGCCAATACAACAGGTTATGGTTGACGGCGGGGCAGGAGTGAACGTGATGCCATGGGCTACTTTCAAGAAGATGGGATTCAGTGAAGGAGAGTTAATGAAAACAAACACTAGCTTGAGTGCCTTCACGAGCGAAATCACAGAAGCCAAAATAGTGATGTCAGTGGAGTTAACCATAGGTAGTAAGACAATGGCGACCACCTTCTTCGTGGTGGATGTTGGTGGGAGATATAACCTGTTGCTTGGATGGGACTGGATCCACATGAATGGCTGCATACCTTTGACCTTACACTACTGTCTGGTTCAATGGGTTGGAGAAGAAGTAGAAGTGATTCCTTCAGAAGGCGTGGTGCGCATAGCAGCCGCTGAGGCAGGAGATGCAGTGAAGAATGGTGAGACTGCATGCTTATCCAGGCATGACTTAAGCGAATACGACTACATTAGTGTCAGCATGGACGGGCTTGTTCCCGTAAGTGTAAAGCCGACCAATGTGAGTCGGCTAAGCAGCGTGGTTTTACAATGACGACGCGAGAGAAGTAACTCGAGTGGCTATGCCACCAGACGGAGGAACATCTTTTAAAAGAAAGAAGTGCTGGCGGGTTGGTAGAAGATCTCAGAGAAGACGGCAAGCTGGGACAAGGATTCTCATCAATAGACGCGCTGGAGGAGATGGACATCAGGGATGGGACGGTACCTCGACCGACTTACATGAACGCCAACTTGACGAAGGAACAAAAAGAGCAGGTATGGTGTCTGACTCATGAGTTTATTGATTGTTTTGCCTGGGAGTACGTAGAGATGCCTGGTTTGGGAAGGGATTTAGTTGAACACCATTTGCCTATTAAACCTGGGTTCAAACCATATAGGCAACCTCCTAGGAATTTTAGTCATGCTCTTTACCCGCAGACAAAAGAGGAAGTAGATAGGCTCCTTAAAGCCAAATTTATTCAGCTGTGTCAGTATGCGGACTGGGTTTTGAATATTGTCCTGATAGAGAAGAAAAACACGGGTAAGATTAGAATATGTGTAGATTTTAGAGACCTCAACCGAGCTACACCTAAAGATGAATACCCCATGCACATAGCCGAATCTTTGGTGAACACTGTGCCAGGAAATAAGATCATAAGCTTCTTGGATGGGAACGCGGGATACAATCAGATTTTCATGGCTAGCGATGATGTCGCCAAGACCGCATTTAGGTTTCCGAGTTTCTTGGTTACTCAAGTGGGTGGTGATGACTTTTGGTTTGAAAAACACGGGGCCTATGTACCAGCGTGCCATGAATCTAATATTTCACAAGTTATTGGGCACTATGGTAGAGGTTTACATCGACGATGTTGTTGTCAAATCGTCGGGTTTCGAAGGTCATATGGATGATTTATGGGTAGCTTTCAGGAGGATGCGGAGGTACGGGTTAAGGATGAACCCATTAACGTGTGCGTTTGGAGTCTCGGCTGGGCGGTTTCTTGGGTTTGTGGTTCATGGAAATGGCATAGAGATAGATCCCAAGAAAACAGAGACCATTAACAATATTAAGGAACCAACGAACCAAATGGAAGTTCAAAGTTTATTGAGGAAAGTGAATTATTTATGATGTTTCATGGCAAACTTAGCTGGGAAAATAGAACCCTTATTGTTGCTTGTACGTTTAAAACATGAAAAGGGGTTCGTGTGGGGTGCTGCTCAGCGGGAATCTTTTGACCGGATCAAGGAGTACTTGAGAAAACCACCGGTGTTGCGCGTGACTAGGGAGGGAGTAGCGTATCAGCTATATATTGCTGCTACAGACAGGACCCTGGGGCCATGCTAACGCAGGAACATGCTAACAAAGAGTTTGCTGTAGCTTATTTGAGTAGGCAGATGGTATATGCGGAAACGAGGTACACATGCATAGAAAAACTTTGCTTATCTTTGTATTATGCTTGCTCAAAGTTTAGGCACTACATATTGTGCAGCTTGTGTGTGGTAACATGTCAACATAATGTAGTAAAAACCGATTCTCAACGGAAGGATGGAAAAGTGGGCATATGCACTAATAGAGTATGAGCTGACATATGAACAATTGAGGGCGGTAAAGGGGCAGATCGTGGCTGATTTCATCATCGACCACATCATTGAGATTGATGATGTAAGCTTGGTTGCAGTGAGCTCATGGCAATTGTTCTTTGATGGGTCAGTGTGTTCCCAGGGATGTGGAATCGGTTGTGTGCTGATGTCACCAAATGGGGTAAAACAAGAAGTATGTACTCGGCTGGAATACAAATGTACAAACAATCAGGCTGAGTACGAAGGGTTGCTGGCCGGCTTGGAGCTATTGGCAAAGATGCAAGTGAGAGACGTGGAAGCTTTCAGAGATTCAAAATTGGTGGTGCAATAGGTGCTAGGTGAACCTCAATGCTTGGATGGATAGTTGAATCAGTACCGAGAAGCATGTCTGGCCTTAGTTCAAAAGGTGGACACGTTTCATATCAGATATGTGCCAAGGGAAGAGAATGAAGCAGCTAACGAATTGGCAAGACAGGCATCAGGATACATGGTTAGGCGAGGGAAGTTTTCGATAAAATGGAGGCCGACAATGTGACACCGCTAGTGTCACTGTAGCAGCTACAATATTTAAACAGTAACTCACTATGTATTTTAGAAGTTTGAATGATATCCTTGCATGTTTGGTTTGTATTATAAATGTTGAGGTTTGAATTTCAGATTCAAACTCTTTTCTTTTATTCAAACAAAGTCATTTGACACTTGTTTTGTAACTTGAATTTGTTGCATACAAGTGTGCCCAACTAAATTCACTTTTGTGGAGATGAAGTCAAAAGAGAATTTTGGAGAATTTCTCAAATTTTTCCCAGAAGGTTTGAACCCCTTTAACACTCATAGAAGATTCAAATTTGAATTGGTTCCAAAATTTATAACATGAATTCTGTTGTGAATTTGATGTCAACCCAATTGAGAAAGTTGTTCAAAATATTCAAATCTAGTATCATGCAAGGATTGAGTATTTTTGGTGCAATGGAAGGCATCTATTTTGAAATTACAAATTTGTTTTGATTATGAAAATCGAAGAAAAGTTTAAACTGGCCAGGGCCCACATGTCAGTGGCCCATTACCTTTTTAACCAGGGCACCAGGTACCAGACCCGCTCCCGCCCGCCTTTCAGTCAGTTGCCGCCCGATCACCGTGCCACCGCGTGGTGAGCCTTCTGCACCGGTCGCCGATGGCCAGAGCCGCCGACCCTTGTGGGCATGGGCCTTATCCCTACGCCGGCGCCTTGTGGGTGGCTTCCCCGCCTCCATTTCGCCTTCGCGCAACCACCTTTGCCTCTGCTCCGTGCTCCTCCACCGCCAGCTCTAATCACCATCACCAGCCACCGCCGAGCTGCCACCGTGCCGTTGAACTGGGCCAAAAGGACCGCCTCAACGCCATCCACC
>VSTD030004271.1:0-10380 GCA_008808055.3 Sporobolus alterniflorus
CACGGAGGAAGTCGAGGTCAGTGCTCTTTGAAGTGGGTGTTGCATACACTAGTGATGGAGGTCTATGACATGGGAGGTATGTGAATATATATTCATTGTCTTCGACGGTCTACTTCATCCACTTCGTCGTCCAGTAGGTGTTGTCAAAGTCAAGAGGCCGAAACGAATGAGAAACTGAGATGGGCCGAAGAGCAGATATCAGCCCTATAGTACACGATGATGCAGGTCATAATCTCAATATATGTAATTTGTTTAACTTCAATATTTGTTTAAGTCAAGAACTAATGAACAATGTTATTCATGAGATATGGCATGTCCATATGGTCTGATGCCACAATTTACTTGTCCTACCACACGGTTTGACCCCTCAACCCCACACGCAGAAGGATCATAGTTAACCTTCTCTTTTTTATTCAAGACAAAGATAAAATGATTAACCATGAGTGATTCTGTCCTTTTACAAGATTCTCACACAAGTCGAGCACCTGTGGTGCCATGGAGAGGATCTCCAAAGTTGGGCAGCCACCAACGTGGCTGCTGCCTCCAAGTGCAGGTTACTGGATGCCGTGGACAGCTCCCCCTCAACCGATCTTGGGACATTGGCCGCCGCCGCACTGGGGAGTATGTCGAAGTGGTTTTACGACACTTCCAGCAACACTGATATGAGAGCAACCCGCAATGGTTCTTTTGTTAGAGAGGGCTTAGGTCACTCGAATGTTAGCTATGGGGGAACACGGTGGAGACAAATGTTTACGTTGTTCAGGCCACCGGAGCATAATACCCTACGTCCACAGGAGAATGGGAGTTGTATTACAATGTGCTATTCAAGCATTGGCTTGGCTCTTGTTTGCCCTGAGTTCGGCCTGAGTATTCCAATGTCCACCATAATCTTTTATAGCACAAGGTTACAATGGTTACACTGTGACCTAGGGCCCGACAGGTAGCCCCAGGGTGGTTGGACTCCTATACCGTATTGGCACCCTAGCTATGAGTAGCCAATAATGATGTTGATGATCAGATGAATGACATGCCATGTCGCTCTGCCACATCGCGCCCATGCGCGGTATGGCGCTGGGTTGACTGGTCGCCTGACTCTATAGCGGCTTCACTGCATAGCATTGTAGAGTCACCCTGCACTATTGCCTGCCCGTTGCGCATGACCAGCCGGTCTGTGCCATACTATAGCCATCCTGATGTGTCAATGTATGGCTTGTCTTGTATGAATTTAATGTGATGCATGCTCCGCGTGCTTGGTGAGGCCACGATAAGCCTGATGTCATGCGCCTTGTGAATGCACGGGCATGCCTCGGAGGCTGAGAGCCATGGGGAACCTGGTGATGCTAGAGCTCTCCCACACCAGGAGGTGGGTCTGGAGCCAGGGCGACACCGGAGCCCTTCCCTGTCGGGTGGCAGGCCCGGTGCCATAGGGCATGTGGCGACACCAGAGCCCTCCCACACCGAGAGGTGGGTCCGGAGCCACAGGACACGTGGCAACACTAGGGCCCTCCCCTGCCAGGCGGCGTGCCCGGTGCAATGGGGCACATGGCGATGTCAGAGCTCTCCGCACCGGGTGTGGGTCTAGAGCTGCGAGGACACGCAATGACACCAGAGTCCTCCCCTGCTGGGTGCGGAGTCTAGCACAGTGGGACTAGACTTAAGTCTTGTGCACAGGGGTACTCGGTCTGTAGGGTACCAATAGTTGCTCCTGGTCCCACCTTGGGAGAGGCATTGAACCCGTAGGTGGGGCCAATACCTTTTGCCCTACGCAGTTTTGATGATATTTGTACTTGACGGCTTTGAAGCGGTGGTGCGGTTCCACCAGTGGGCACGTTGCAGTACATGATCAGCGTGGAAGCGCTGAGGTGCGCGACATGGATACTGAAACATCTCACTTGACATTTCCCAAGGCAACGATTGGTTACTACGCTGCGATATTCACGGGGGGTGAGGCAATCATGGTTGCGGTTCCTGAAACGATGCGACGCTGCACACAACCGTGGAGGGATGCGTGGGACGCTACGCCTCCCCATGCCGGTTTCACCATTTTTTGACTCATGTTAACTGAGGGGCAGGCCCTGGGCCACCCTATCAGTGTCAGGGTAGACTGTGCAGGGAGTGCGAACACCAAGCGCCACGTAAGTCGGTTTCCTGTTGTAAGAGTAGATAAAGGGGGCAGAATCCATAGATTGGATCTACGCTTTCCTTGCAGCCATCTCTCTTGCATCCTATTTCTTGCTGTCGAGTGCTCCGCCTCTTCTTCCCAACCTCTGTCCACCACCACCTGCAGTCATAGCGTCCGGCCTTCCCGCCTCGCGCTAATAGTTTGAGAATGACCTCAGGGTGCTGAGGAAGGCGATCGGGTGGCAGTCTCTGGGGTATGATTTGAAGATGCGGCGTGGGATGTTGTCACCCTCCCATCCTGGTGACTTCATCTACTTCTCGTTGTATGCCCTGGCTGGGCTCATGCCGCTGCTCTCCACCTTCTTCCTCGTGCTGCTCGAGCATTATGGGCTTCATCTTCAACATCTGCAACCGCACTCCATCACGCTGGTGGCGATCTTCATCCACTTCTGTGAGATGTTCATGGGGGTGCAGCCATCGGTGCGTCTGTTTCAGTGTTCCACGTGCCACGCCTAGTGAACAAGTAGCCGCATTACCTCGGCGGCTACTACTTCTAGCACCAGATGAAGGGTCCTTCCAAGTACATCACCGCCCTCAGCCCCGACAGGTGGGAGCACTGGAGGGAGGATTGGGTGTTGGTGCAAACAGATGCTCATGAGTGGTTAACGCTGCCGACCGCTGCGCCAACGACCCCCTGTGTTGACTGAGAGCAAGACCCTGGCTTGGAGCCAGTTTTCAACCCTGTGTTGGGCAGGATCTGGATCATGGCTGAGAGCAGTCCCACATCCATGATGGTGCTTCATGACTATGTGTCAAAGTGCATCGTGCCCCTTCAGGAGCGTACCCGCTTGGCGTGGCTCTACACCGGGGTGAACAACATCACGTGGTTGGAGCGTAGCGACCGGTCCACGCTATTTGAGGAGGCATTGGCGCTTGTGATGGGGAACCTAAGCCCTGATCTATCTTCCAATGACTTTGTCACCCCTCCAGCGTCCTGCCAACCACTCTGTATGGGCTAGGCTGCGAGGACGCTGCTGGTGGTGGTGATGCCTTCGACGAACGACGTCGGCATTGCACCGATACAGAGGGGTGACATGTCCTGTTGTGTATAGATCCCCGGGATAGGCACCGCAGGTGGCCAGGGTGGTGCTATCCCCACTCTAGACCCCAGCAAGGGAAAGGGGAAGGTGGTGTGAGTTGTCCACAGTGACGATGAAGTATCATCTGATAATGATGTTCCACTGCAAAGGCGGATGAGGGCTCCTAGCATAGGCAGATCAATGGCCGACAACCCCCCTGGCAGCTACTGTGTCGTGGCCTAACTCATCAGCGGCGTCATGGGCAACGGCACCTAGGGGGTCCGGTGGCAGCTCGGCTACAGATGACACAACGGTGGCAACAAAGGCCATTGCAGAGAAAGAGGCTGCGGATGCAGCCACAGTGAAGAAGTCCACGGATGACGTGACAACTATGAAGAAGGTCACAGACGATGAAGTATCATCTGATAATGATGTTCCACTGCAAAGGCGGATGAGGGCTCCCAGCATAGGCAGATCAATGGCCGACAACCCCCCTGGCAGCTACTGTGTTGTGGCCTAACTCATCAGCGGCGTCATGGGCAACGGCACCTAGGGGTCCGGTGGCAGCTCGGCTACAGTTGACACAACGGTGGCAACAAAGGCCATTGCAGAGAAAGAGGTTGTGGATGCAGCCACAGTGAAGAAGTCCACATATGACGTGACAACTATGAAGAAGGTCGCAAACGATGCAGCGGTAGTGAAGAAGGCCGCAAAGGAGGCGGTGGCGGTGAAGAAGGCCACAGAGGAGGCGACGGTGAAGAAGGCCACAGGGGCGATGGCGGTGAAGAAGGCCACAGAGGAGGTGGCAGTGAAGAAGGCCATAGGGGAGGCGGCGACAGTGAATAAGGCCGCAAAGGAGGCGGTGGCGGTGAAGAAGGCCGCAGAGGAGGTGACAGTGAAGAAGGCCACAGGGACGATGGCGGTGAAGAAGGCCACAGAGGAGGTGGCAGTGAAGAAGGCCATAGGGGAGGCGGCGGTAGTGAATAAGGCCGTAGAGGAGGCAGCGGCAATGAAGAAGGTCGTAGACGATGCGGCGGCAACAAAGAAGGTCGCAGGTGATGCGGTGACTGTGGGCTTCGGCTCATCTTCGGCTCCGTCGACAGGAGCCAAGAGAGCGGCTGCACCTAGTGGCTCTACACGTCCGACGAAGTAGTGATTCCTCGGCTCCTGACGTCACACAAACCTTCCTTTGTCATTTCTTGTACTGCATCTGTGATTTTGATTTAGTTTTTCTGGCGTACAGTGTGCCATTCTCCGGCAGGTTGCCCCCTTCTGGGGGGCCAGTATTGTGGGTGTGCCCCAAGCCGTTGGGCCCCAGGACATCATTTAAGCTGATGGTTCCACGGGACCGAGTGATGGGGCTGCTGGTGGCGACAGGGTCCCAGTCTCCATCGCAGCTGTTGTAGCAGGTGATGCAGCTCAGGGGACCGCCAACGGTGGGTCCCCAGCTCCGAGGTGTTGCCAGAGGGTGACACAAATATCATGATGGAGGTGATGGCCGCTGGTCATCCTGCTGCCTCAACTGGCCTGGCAGGGGGAGTGTTTTCCTCCACCATAGTGGCTGACGACACCGCCGCCGTGGAGGAGTCTGAGGTCATCCTGGGGCACCCCATGCTTAGGGCTCCCAAGATGTTTCCCTAGATGAGGCCATGGGTACAGCCCGCTAGGCACTTACCTAGGCTCAGAACATGCTCCGCCGGGAGAGTGGAGGCATCATCGATGAATGACGGTGCCTGCTGTTGTGGGCTTCCATGCTCAAGGAGCGGACAACGGTAGAGAGGTCAAGGGCGGAGGCCAGGCAGCAGCACCTTGATGTGAGGGAGGAGTCACTGAATAGGCTGCAAACTTCCATCAACAACCACGACCGTGACTCTCAGAAGATGCTGGCAGAGGCCAAGGAGATGTACTTCTCAGCTGGGGCCCGAGCTAACAGCACCATCAAGTAGGCGGAGGAGCTTGCTATGCATGTTTGTGCCGTTGAAGAGTAGGAGCAGGCGGTGGATGAGCTATAACAGAAGTGGTAGGAGCGGGAGGCCCTAGATGATCTCAGGCTTGAACACGAGCTTGCAAGCCTTGCGATGCATGAATCCAGCATGCAGAGCTATGAGGCTACTCTCACGGCCAAGCAGAAGGATTTTGAGGATGCCCATGCCTCTGTCTTAGCCCATGAGCTTGCTGCTGACATTAGGGAGGACACCCTAGATTCCAAGGCTATGGAGGTGGCAGATAGGGAGAGGCGGCTGGCTGAGTAGCAGATGCAGGAACTAACTACAGCTTAGAAAAGGCTGGAGGACCTCCAAGCTGTCTGTGTTGGTGAGGTGCAAAAAGTCTGTGACGTTCTAGGCCAGGCTGAGTCCACACTTGTTCCCTTTGGCTTCAGTCCCCTCTGGTCTGGGGTGCTGGCGCAAGAAGTCAGCGCTGAGCTCCCGCTACTTGATTCTGTTGGTGCCAAAATGTCAGAGCTGGAAGATGTCACCGCTAGCCGGCTGGAGGCGGAGGGCCGCATCCTGGTGGAGGCAGTTGCAGAGCACATGCTGTTGTGCCTCCATAGCCAAGACCCCCAGGTTTTGCTAGAGTCGGTGGTGCAAGGATCAACTGAGAGAGTTCAGGAGGCTGCACAGGTTGGCGTCCGGGAAACTGTGAAGCTTGTAGCTGAGTGGTTCGAGCGCTAGCCTGAAGACGTATAAGGCTCCCCGCTTCTACTTGTGGCGCCAATAGTTTTGTTTCATAAATAAACTCTATTTTTGTTATGTTGGACGATATCTTCTTCATGGTTGTCTTCTTCAAGTCCTTAGCATCGCAAGGATCCAAAAAAAATTTCTCGTGAAATATCTTGCTTGTAGCACGCCCATTAGTGATAGTTTACTAGTGGCCCCCTGGGAGGTGTTGGCAGTAGATACTGGCAACGGTTACCACTTGTTGCAAGATGTCGACGTCGATGGTGGTTGAAGTAGACGTAGATGGCGGGCCCCCTAGGGGGCATTGTCGGCAGGTCCGATAGCGTCCACCACCGAGGTTGAAAAAGATGTCGATGGCAGGCCCCCTGGGGGGCGCTGCTGACGGGTCTGGCAATGTCCACCACCGAGGCTGAAGAAGACGTCGACGGTGGGCCCCTTGTAGGGCGCTGCTGGTGGGTCCAGCAGTGTCCACCACTGAGGTTGAAGAAGACGTCAATGACAGCCCCCATAGGGGGCGCTGTTGATAGGTACGGTAGCATCCACCACTGAGGTTGTAGACGACGTCGATGGCGCCCCCCTGAGGGTGCTACTGGCGGGTCTGACAGCATCCACCACCGAGGTTGAAGAAGACATCGATGGTGGACCCCCTGGGGGTGCTATCGGTGGGTTCGACAGCGTCCACCACTGAGATTGAAGAAGACATCGATGGCAGGCCCCCTGGGGGTGCTGTCGGTGGGTCCGGCATTGTCCACCACTGAGGTTGAAGGCGACGGAGTCTTGATCCCACCCTGTGTCCAAACACTCATTGGTTCCTATAAAGTAAAGTATGGAAAGCAGTAATTATCCTTGTGGGGTTCTTATCCCGGGCCCCCGGTCTTTGCTACACATGAGAGTCCTTGTTCATATTGCGGAGTTTGGGTATTTCAATGCGATACTGTGTAGGAGGTAATTAAACCATTAGTTAGGGATGCCCACCGTCTGGGCCCCCAGTACTTAGCTTGTAGCGTCAGGAAGGCAAAGCACACACACTTAGGGTACATGACCAAACTAAGCAAGCTGTGTAGTTTGGATCTCCCATTAGTACCAGTTGTTCCCAGGGGCGGCCATCCGGTAGAGCGGACCCAAAACAAAGGTTAGACCACAGGCCCCCAGGCGGAATACAGGTACCTCAAGCAAATTCCACCCATGACAGGATTGCACAACATAAACTAGTAACAGGTCATGAGAAATAGAACCGACAACACAAGGGGGTAAGTTGATAGGGGAAAACACAAAATTGAAGCACAATTTTATGAACAAGAAAACGTACAGGGCGAGATAGAAAATTCCTGTAATATTGCTCATTCATAGGGGAAGGCTGGCTATACAGGAAGATAGTAGCTTGCTCCGGGCAATAGGGGGAGCGGCTCCCATCGGAGCATGACTGTTCCAAGCACTGCTTCTAGGCACTATGGTACATATACATGAAAGGTGGTCTCACTGTTGTACTAAGGATAAAATTTACGGAGGTGCTCTATGTTCCATGGATTAGGCAGTGGTTCTCCATCCTCCATAGCTAGGTGGACACATCTAGGGTGGCAGACTTGGGTCACTCGGAAGGGGCCCTCCCAACCGGGGAGAGCTTGTTAGCACCCTCTCGAGTGGGAACCCACCGCAGCACCAGATCATCCACCTCGAGCTCTCTGCTATGCATGAACCACTCTTGGTAGCAATTGAGTGCTTGGCGGTACCATGCATTTTTGATAGCAGATTGACATCTTCTCTCATCGACGAGGTCAATATCTTCATGCTAGAGCTGGTCTTGTGTGGCTTCGTCGTATGCCTGAACACGTAGGGAGCCCATGGTGACTTCTGAGGAGAGGACGGCCTCAGCCCCGTATACCATGAATAAAGCTGTCTCCCCAGTGGCTCGGTGGGTGATGTCTGATTTCAACATAGCACGCACAAAAGCTCATCGATCCACCTCTTTCCATGCTTCTTCAAGCCATCATAAGCGTGAGTCTTGAAACCCTTAAGGATTTCTACGTTGGCTCTCTCCATTTGGCCATTGCTCTCTAGGTGAGCAACGGACGCATAGCATATTTTTATGCCAAGATCTTCATAGTACTCTCGGAATGCGCTACTGGTGAACTGGGACCCGTTGTCAGTGATGATCATGTTTAGGACCTCAAACCTACAGATGATGGACTTGATAAAATTGACTGCAAATTGCTTATTGATCTTGACCATAGGAGCCGCTTCAGGCCACTTGGTGAATTTGTCGATGGTGACATAGAGATGCCGGTACCCTCCGACAGCCTAGGGAAATTGCACCAGGATGTCCGGCCCCCAAACAGCGAATGGCCATGAGAGCAGGATCATTTGCAGCGTCTGCATCGGTGTGTGAATCTACTTGACATGAAACTGGCTTGCACGGCAGGAATTTACTAGCTCGACAATGTCCTGGAGGGCTGTAGGCTAGTAAAATCCGTGTTGAGAGGCTTTATCGACCAACGTGCGGGAAGACACGTGATTCCCACAATCGCCTTCATGGAGCTCTGTGAGCAACTCGTAGCCCTCCTCCTGAGTAATACACTGCATTAGGATGCCATTGGCGCCACGCCGATAGAGATCCCCCTCTACCAGAGTGTATCTCTTAGCCAAATGAGCAATTTGATCAGTGGATGTACTGTCATCGGGAAGGATATTGTCTTTTAAGTAGATCCGGATCTCCACAATCCATGTATCAGGACCAACTTGAGCTTCTAGATCTTGCGCATCAGGGTGCACGAAGTCCCCCGTGACCCCTACGATCCTTGGTGGGCTCTATGGAATCTAGGCCACCGGGACCGCCAGCTTCGAGGTGCTGGTCTCACCCCCTTTACTCGGTTCGGCTGGCTAGGCTATCAGTTGTTGCAGTCACCTTTCAAAGACTCCATCTGGAGCTGGGGGCCCGGTGGAAGCTTTTGTTGATAGATCATCAGCTACTACATTCTCCGCGTGAGGGATGTGTTGTAGGTCTAGGACATCAAAATCCTTTTCCAGCTTCTTAACATAGAGCATTTATGTAGCCAACTGTGGGTCATTACAGCAGCACTCGTCCTTGACTTGCTTGATGATGAGCTGGGAGTTGCCCTTCACAAGAAGCTGTCGGACCTCAAGAGACAGAGCGGTGCTTAGCCCAAAGATGAGGGCCTCATATTTCTCCATGTTGTCGGTTGCTTTAAACTCAAGGTGCACCATGTACTTGAATTGTTCCCCATCTGGAGTAAGGAGAAGGGCTCCCGCACCACCTCCTTGCTTATGCAAGGAGTCGTCGAAGAAGAGGGTCCAATGGGGGTCGGTGAACACTGGAGCTGGCGGCTCTGGTGCACTACCGTCTGGCCCCCCTGGGTGGCTTGGTGGCGGCGTCCAATCTGCCACAAAATCCGTGAGCACTTGACTCTTAAACGCATGGCGCGCGACAAAGTTCAGCTCAAACTCAGCCAACTCCGTAGTCCACTTAGGGATATTGCCAGTTGCATTGGGGTTGTGGAGCACGACCCTCAATAGGTATGAGGTCACCACAGAGATCTTGTGAGTAATGGCGCATCTTTCTGGATGCAATGATAACTGCATAAAGCAGCTTATGCACTTCCATGTACCTTGCCTTAGCGTCATGGAGGACCTCACTAATATAGTACACCGGGCGTTGGACAGAACGGACCCTCCCTAGGGGGTCCAGTCCATCTACCTCCATGGGCTCAGGCCCCGACGGCCCGCGACTCCTGGGATTCAAAAATGCCTCAAGGGGCTGAAGTGCAGTGGCTTCGAGGTTGGCGGGACCCGAGTTGGCCTCTGGGGGCTGGGACCTAGTGGCATTATCGAGCCTGGCTTGGCGCTCAGGAGCTAGGGATGCCTCCGGGAGTTAGGACCCGGCTGCGACCCCATATTTAGGGCTCCCTACTGGTTCTGGATCTTGAACCAGTACCGTGCTCATAGCTTCTGCTGTTGCAGTGACGTATAATAGGAGAGGCTCTCCAGGCTCCGGAGCTACCATAACCAGCAGTGATGTGAAGTACCGCTTGAGCTCCTGGAATGCCTCTTCTATCTTGTCTGTCCAGACGAAAGGTCCAGACTTGCGCAAAAGATTGAAAAATAGGAGAGCCCGCTCAGCCAGTCTAGAGATAAATCGGCTCAACAAGGCCAAGAAACATGTGAGCTTCTGCACATCCTTGATGCGGGCAGGAGGCCACATCACTTCGATCGTCTTGATCTTTTCTGGGTTTGCCTCGATTCCCCGGTAGGAAACCATGAAACCGAGTAGCTTGCCCGTAGTGACCCCGAATGCACATTTGTCTGGGTTCAACTTGGTACGGGTTGATCACAACCTGTTCAAAGACCGGGGCGAGATTGTCTAATAGAGATGCACGTGATTTAATTTTGACAATGATGTCATCAATATACACTTCTATCAAGTCTTTAATGAGGTCACCAAATGTCTTATGCATAACACGCACAAAAGTAGGAAGAGCGTTCTTAAC
>VSTD030004273.1:0-10380 GCA_008808055.3 Sporobolus alterniflorus
TTCTTAGTACAAAAACTTTAAAATATTTTATCTCACTCATATGATATCTATTTTAAATTCTATTTTCACCATTGTGTTCTATGCGATGAGATGAACAAAATTATATCACACTTGCATATTTTTTGAACAATTTTGAAATCAACTTATATTACTCTATAAATAAGATACTTTCAGAGAGATGCAAAATTTAGAAATGTTTCCTCAGTTTTTTTAAGTCCTCAAGTAGAAAATTGCCCAATGAACAAATCACAATAAAAATCTAGCAAAAAAACATATTTAGATAGCCGAATAGCCAAAAATCTTTCAAAAGCTAAAAAATGTTTTGTGAAATAATATATATGCACATCTTGGTGCATATTTATGTGTCATATATTTATGTTTCATATGATATGTTAAATAATATTTTTGCCCATCTTGGTAGAATATCCCGCAGCATCACGCGGAGTTACCAACTAGTTTTAATTAAGTCATTGTATTTAATGTAGTTGAAATCAGCTAGTGAAAATACCTTAATGACTTACTGAATCATGCATTCTCTTGGCAGAAGGATCCTGAAAGAGTTCTAAGCATGAACACGAGAAGTATATTGCTCGAGGTTTGGAGGTACCTCTCTTAACACTTTTCTTTAACAGTGACACATTTATTAATACTTATCCATTTTTCTATGTGCCGCTTGTGGTCGTGGTATAGAACAAAAGATTTACTTCTGTACTAGTTCTTAACCCATGAGAAAAAAACTGAGTCAGTGTTGTAAAGCCGAAATGAAGCTTTATCTGCAGTAACACAAACACAAGCATGCATGTGCACGAACATACTCACAGAATAAGGCTATGTTTATGGCAGAAGATTGACTACTAAATCTGTTTACGGTAGACGGTTCTGGTATCATACAGTTATGGTACAAGTCAGTACCATTACTGTCTTACACAAAGTAGCAGTTATAGTGCAAAAGATGGTTTTTGATGTAGTAAGGGGCATGCCATAAGATCTTGTTAGGCATTTTAAACACTACTGGTTGTTGTTCCTTATTGCTACTGTTAGTATCTTAATCTTCAGCCTGGTTGCAACATTTCTGCACAAACAATGAGATGCATGTAAACAATTCGGTCACTTGTTGCAGGAAGGAAGGTATCAACGGTCTGTTCAGAGGTGCAGGCCCTAGGATGGCACGCGCAGGGCCGTCAGTTGGCATTGTCGTTTCCTCTTATGAAGTCGTCAAGCACATCGTGCATCAAAAGCATGCAGTGTTGTGACAAACATAGTTCTTTTCGCCCTCACAAATGCGAATATTTTTTCACTTTGCTCCCGTTAAAGACTTAAGGGCTCGTTTGCTTCTCGCCCTCAGATTCATGCCTCGCTTAGCCAGCTTGTGTCAGATTTAAAGCCAAACGAGCCCCAAGAGTGTGTGTATTTAACCTGCTCCTGCCTTCCTTACCGGGAAGGTTGAGGTTGGCACATTTCTGTTCTAATAATAAAGGCGGCAGAATGCCTGGAAATATTTGTCATTTCATTGGAACTTAATTACGTACTTTGGTCAAATGTGTGGCGTTAAAACAAGGTGGTTAGTTCAATCTTTAGCTGTTGGAACATATTAGCTATGCCTTTTCGACCACCATCCGCCTCCTAGTTCCTCTCGGCAAATCAGGTGGCAACTCTGTAACCAGTTCAGCTTGGCTGCTTTTGTTCTCTGTTTCTTGCGTTGGCTGTTCTGTTCTCTGTTAGTTGCCCAGGTTCTGTCTGGCTCCTAGTTCCTGAGTGCCCGGCTGCTTCTTTTGTTCTCCTTGTCTCCAAGGGAGTATTTCGGTGGGATCGTTTCAGTAGCTCCTGGGTGTTAGTTTTTCTTCGTGGTCTGTTGTCTGATCAGGCTGGTTTGCTTGGCTTCCTCTGGGTTTAGAGCTTTCTGTTTTCCTGTTGCCGAATTGAGTTCTGTGGGGCTGACTTTTGCGCCTGGGTTTGTCCCCAGGGTTTAGATCTCTTGTTCTCTTAGGTTGTAATCTACTTTCTTAATGAAATGACAGAGCTTCTGCCTATTTCTAAAAAAAAACCATCCGCCTCCGGTTAAATGCTGGACGAATCTGTTAGTATGGAATCACGAAAATTGCCCCGCTGGTGCTGACGTCATCACACAGACAACAGCATTGTGAAGGTGGCTCATTTGGTGCGTCAAGGTTCATAGCTCCCAAGATCATATTCAACATATCAAGCTAACTATGCAGGCACATCATCACATGGCAGCCAGATAAACCAATTGGAGAAGCCTAAAATGGTTATTTGCAGACAACATGAATCAGTGAACTACAGCAACACGAACAGATAAAAACTGTAGCAAATATATGCCTGGAACAGATTGCTGCCTGGAGGCGATAGAGCAAGGAATTATCCCCAATACGAAACCGATTACAAGGTGTCACATTAGCGTCTCGTGCATCTCAATACAGAGCTGATTACAAGATCAGCTAGACGCCTCATGCAGATAACCAGTTACAAAGTGTGTTCTTTAACGTCGCTTCCTTCTACCACCCTTCTGTTTTCCCTTCCCCTTCTTTCCGCCCTTTCTCATCTGCGGCTCCGGTGCATCCCTGTTAGATGGTCTTGGTGGTCCCATAAGGTGCTTCACATTAAGTATGCCATTCTTGAAGTGCCCTTCCGTGGCCCTGAGAACTCGATCCTCTGGCCTAGTCTTCTGAGGTTTGATGTTCTTGTCTCGCTTCCTAAAAATCCCAAGCATTTTTTCCTGCATAGAGCTCTAATGTATGATTCATTGCTTACATCCCACATTAACAAGTTTAAGAAACTAAAGGAGATTAGTCTCGCATACCTCTTCCATTTTCCTCTGTTCTCTTTTCTTCTGATTCTTCAGAGCAGGCTTCGCTACACTTAATGGTGTACGGTGCTTCTTAACGGCCTTTCCTCCCAATTCGACCACTCTATGGTTCTCGATTTTCTTACGCTCCTTGAATGAGGACGCACCTGAAATCAAGCATCAAGTACTAGAGATATAAATTTAAACCTTAAGGATAGTTCAAATGGTGGACTGAAAGAATACAGATGAATGTGGAAACCACATAATCGATGTCAAACAGAGAAACATCTTTTTCCGCTTTCCTCTTAAATTATAAGGAGCAGTGCAGAAGCAACTTCAGCAGCAGAAATCCCCGATTATGACTGAAATTGTTCTTTCTAACTGTCCTAGTTGGAAACGCAAGTTATTAGCACCTCTTCTTTTCCAAAAAAAAAAGAAATCATTATCACCTCTAGCTCTAGATGAGGACTGTAGGTCACAGATGAAAGAAATATATTCCAAGATGTGAGTATAAATAAAGGTACCAGTAAAGAATGGCATAAACACTGTAGATCAATTACCGAAGAGCTCAACATCTTTCAACAGCTTCCCGATATCAATGTCGGGCTCGTCATCGTCAGATGTATCGGCAGACTTCTCCACAACAGGCTTCGTGTACATATCCGAAAGACTCGACCCCTAGGACGAAAAAGGAATAAATACGCTGTAGCTGAAGAAGCAGGAACATGGGAGGGGCCGCAGAGCAGGAGACAGGAAGCAAACCATAAAGTTGTGCCACTCTCTGCCAGCCGACGGCGCCCCGGGGCGGCGAGGCCTGCGCGAGATGGAGGAGGACGGGTCGTAGACCACCTCAGCCGGTGCGTTGGCCGGCGTTGGCTTGGGCCTCCCCTTCACCATCCTTTTCAGACCTTGACGACGGAGTACGGCGAGCGGGGAGGAGTCTCCGATGGTGGCTGCGAGCGCCGGGGGAAGCGGGCCCGCTGGGGCGGCGGCGGACGTTGGGAGTCGAAGAGGGTTGGGAATCGCCAACGAAGAGGACTATGGGCGATAAGGAGAGGTGTGCAGGCGGCTGTGGTCCACGGCCCATTTTAGTGTTGCAGCCCAGCCCAGCCCAGCAAGCAGGTGAAACTACCGATTTACCTCACTCATGGACGTCGCTCCTTCATGCGGCAGAGCGCCTTGGTGCCCTTGTAAAACAAGTCCTTGGGCCGGCAACGTGTCAGAACAGACGAAGGTGCGGAAGCTGCGGCGTACGGGAGGAACACTTGCAACGAGCGACGTGCAACGGTGGGAGGTGGGACAGCGACGTGAGTAGGGGCAAAATTGGTGAAATGCCATTTCGGTTGAACTGCCACGACAAAAAAATAAAATAAAAAACACCCGGGGTGATGAACATCAAAAAGAAAACGGAGATCGATAACGCATTTGTTTTTTTTTCAGTGTGATTTCAGTTCTGTCGCGATCTCGCAGTGACGGCAACTGAGAGTTGCCATTCATCGCGCATTACATTCTTTTTGAGATACTTTTTATGCGAAATAAACCCTTTTTTTATTTGTGATGAGTGTGAAGTATTTAACCAACAAAGTTTCCCATATAATTAGTGGAAAAGAGAGCAGGGTCATCAGGTGTGATCATGTACATGCACCCAGCTAAATTCGCACTCTCCTCGTCGTTGATTCCTCCGAGGGTGAAAGGGCGGTGAGCCGGTGACATTGCATTGCCCAAATCCATATTTCTCTTGTCCCGCACTATCTCAATTTGGTAGGCCAAAGAAGCCCTGAATTAATAGATAGCAACACATGTTCTTTTATTTTCTATATTTAGAATTTTGTCAAAGAAAACAAAAAGTTTAGAATCTTGTCCCCGTAGCAAAAACTCGATCGATCACTAGGCTTGTAGCCTGTAGCTTAGGCCACTTAATTAGAATGTAAATAAGAGAAGTAACACACTACAAGTATACATTATAACCTTTAATACCATTCAGATGTAGTGGCTCTCACTGGCTGGCTCCGCTCAGTTATAGGTCTTAGTATAGCCACGCTCGACTCATCATCTATACTTATATAAGGATGATCTACTATAAGCTATTTAGTGTAATTATCTTCACATATAAGATGTCCATATTATTCATCAATTGTCAACTGTCACATCATCTATCAATTATCAAATCATCACTATATAATACCACATAATTTTGCATAGTAAAAATCTTAAAAATGATTAATCTCACTCGTATGATATCTATCTATTTTGTTTTCACTGTTGTGTTTTACACGACGAGATGAACAAAGTTAGATCCCACTTGCATGCGTTTTTGAATAATTTGTAAATCAACTTAATTTGCTCTATATTTACATATGTTTATATCTACAAAAACACAAAAGGTATGAGACGCACCAGTTGGACCGTGGACCAAAATTATTTGCCGAACCGAGTTTAGCACAATGAACAATGAATGATTTTTTTATATTTTCAATTTTGATGTCGTTTTCTTTATGCACCTTTGATCTACGTTTATTTTGAACTTAAAAAAGACCAATCATTCTATAATTAAAAATGTTGTTATACAATCCCACAACATCACGTGTGATTGCGAACTAGTTATACTAATGAATAAAAAATGTAGCTCGACTCAACTTGCTTAGGAGCTAGCTCAGTATGGCTCGACGAGCTTTGCTCACAAACATATCTTTTTAATTATTAAAAAAACTAGTAGGGCCTCAACTTCTACTTGGCAAACACCCACCAATCATCAATCTCCATTGGAGCCAGGCTCTACGCGGACGACGCTGCCATCTTCGTGAAGCCGTCCCACAGTGACATGATGGCTCTCAAGGCCCTCCTCAACATCTTTGGGGAAGCTTCAGGACTCCGCACAAACATCTAGAAATCCAAGGTATACCCAATTGCTTGCAACGACTTTAACTTGGGCCAAGTCTTGGAGGGGTTCTCTACAGCCATAAAAGCTTTCCCCTGTCATTACCTTGGCCTGCCTCTCAACTCAAAAAAGCTAAGGAAAATTGACTACCTTTCCCTCCTCGACAAAGTAAGCGGCAAGCTCTCAAGCTGGAAAGGTAAATTAATGTCTAATGCTACCAGAGCCCAGTTGGTGAACTCGGTCCTCACATCCTTAGTCACATATCATGCAACTATCTTTGCCCTCCCTAAATGGCTAATCAAGAAAATAGATAGGCTTATAAGGAATTTTCTTTGAAAAGGTGAAGATGGGGAAGGAAATAAAGGAGGCGTCTACTGGTGAAGTGGAGAGTGGTCTGCAAACCCAAAGACCTGGGAGGTCTTAGAATCCATGACCTCAACCGAGAGAGCACTATGTCAGAGATGGTTTTGGTACCATTGATCAGGCGATTCTAAGCCATGGCAGGGCATGACCCTCCCATGTGATGACCAAGACTGAGTGCTCTTTCAAGCCTCCATGGAGATCAAAGTCGGAGATGGAATGAAAGACATTTTCTGCAACGACAAGGGGCTAGGGGGTGAGGGCCCCAAGGAGATTGCCCATAACCTCTACAACTTAGCCCACTTCAAACACAGATCAGTGGCAAAGGAACTGCAGGATAATAACTAGATTTATACCATCTGGCGCATCTCAACCGCAGAGGAGCTATGGGAATACATCAAACTTTGGGAACTAATCAGAAGTGTTCGGCTTAACGGTATGCAAAAAGATTCGATAGTTTGGAAGTGGACAACGGATGGCACCTTATTCAACAGCATCGGCGTACAAAGTGCAGTTCCAGGGATCGTACGCACCGTTCCAAACAAGAAAGCTTTGGAAAGCCAGTGTTGAGCCAAAAGCAAAAAAAATTGATGGACTACAATGCACCGCAAGATCATGACGGCTGACAACCTTGCTGCAAGAGGTCTGCAACACAACTCTGTTTGCCCCCTCTGCCACCTAGAGCCCGAGGATGCCCGCCATCTACTGATAAATTGCTCTTTCTCCAAAGAGGTGCTGCGCCTATTGTGGTCATGGTTTCAAATACAAGGTTCGCCATCGTCCTGCCCACAGGAGCAAGGGCCAGCAGATTAGCTGTGTTCCAATGCGCAAAAGGCCACCCCGTCCAATCCCAAAACAGCTACAAGGGTGCTTCTATACCACTGTGGAAAGTGTGGAAAGAAAGGAAAAAAGAGTTTTCGAGGCCGTGCATCATAGTGAGTTCCAGGTGGCTTCATCGGCGAATGAAGAAATTGATCTTTGCTCTGCAGCTTTCAGTTCGTGCTGATTTCCAGCGCCAGGGGTGTTTCCTGCTCTGAGATCCTAGTGTCCCTACTGCCCGTCTCTCTTGCTAGAGCTTGATTTGTTGTTCTTTTGTGTTTGTCCTTTTCTTTTTTTTACTTTTGGTCTTCGCTGGGCTGGTCGCTGCTTGCTGGCAGCACCGCTTGCCTTTGTTCGTTTTGCCGTCAGCTCTTGCTGACCTGTGTGTTAGTGTGTGTTTTGTATAAGACTTGGTTTTTGCTTCCCTCTTAATGCAAAGGCAGGACACCTGCTGCTTTCCATCAAAGAAAAAAAACATTAGAGCCAGGCGCACTAGTCATCTACAAAAGTACCAACAATAGTAATGGAACTTACGCGCATGTACATAGATAAATCATATGCAAAAATGCACATATAATTATTAGGTGTTTTCTAGAGCAAGTTCTAAAAATTCAACATTCTCTACCTCGTTCACATCATCTACCTCCTTAGAAAAAATGCACAATGAGTTGAATGTAAAAAAATTGGAATGGAAGATCACACCAAAAACAGTGGAGGTTTCTTGAACCTCTTATCGAGCTAGAGTTACACACTAATACCTGGACCATGTCAGGGAACAAAAAAATCGTTAAGAATTCTCCCACCTACTTGCTACTAGCTGGAACAACCCAGAATTTCTTTGCCGTCTTGTACAACAGGAAACCTTTGAGCATTAACCTTCCAATAATTAATAAAGTAATCTGAAATGCTTGTCGTCATAGGGTACGTTATCCTCATCCAAATAAATGAGTAATTCAAATTAGGAACATTCTGTGGCACTAGCTTGAAGAACGGACCGGAATCCACTTGAGACAACATATGCTAGTGTGCTATATTTGCAGACTTTGAAGAGGAAGAGCGATCATTCTCTGTCAGTCTTATTCTCATGATTTACATTTCTTTAAACTCGACATTGATTTCATGAATCTCTATCAGCCTTTGAGGAATCATACATCTGTGCAAAACAACACTTAATATACCTCATTTTAAACCCCGGATCAAGGATGGTATCAATAACCATAACATTGATTTGTTTCTTTCTTCCCAATATTTATTAAATTTGTCCAACATAGTAGTTGACATTGCCTTCAAATAAGTATATGAAGATTGCCTTTGAATAAGTATATGTGGATTGAGCAGACTTTGTAGTGGAGTGGAATGAGTCATGGTAGAAACAAATAGTATATGTCTCGTTAGGCTCGTGAGCTAACTCACAAGCTGGCCGGAGTTAACTTGTTACCGAAACGAACTATTTTAAGAGCTCAGCTGTAAAACAACTCAGTGGAACGATATAACGAATCAGAGTTTTATTGTCATTCCTTACACGCTTAAAGATGCCATATATACAGACTTTTGCCTTCACCCTTTTTTTTACCTGCGAGTCTCCAGAACTGCAATTTTTATCCTCTATGCTCTAGGTGATACTTCTTTTTTGGGGCAGGCAAGGCAGTTCAAGTTGTTGGAGTTGATTTTCAATGGACTTGATCAAAGGGACCAAGTCCACCTCCCCATGCCCTGATCGGGGGCAGTTTTCTTAACTAGAGGGCACTGGGCCCCACCTTTAAGAGAGGACACGTGAACCAAAGCTCGCTGTCAAAGAGGTGAACACCTAAACCAGAGGGCCCGATCCCCTTGGGCGCACAGCGGCGGAATGCACCACTTTCAGACCACCGCTGACCAGGAGATCCTCTATGCCAGTGTTGACACCAGTTCGAGCACGTCAGTGAGCCCCACGGTATGAGACTCGCCCTCCATCCATCACGACCTAGGCTCTAGGTCAACAACAAATCCATGTTCATGAATGGTTCCCCTAGATCTTGTGCCTAGTGATCGATTTAGTACTACATTGGTATCAGAGTCAGTCTAGAGCATAGATCTAGTCGGGTAAGAATAGTAGAATGAGGTGATTCGATTTGAGCTCGAAGAGGAACGGGTTGGACTGTACTCACCCAGATTTTCACCTTGTGAACCACCGCCGACCGCGGAAACAGTGGTCACCGCCGCTCATCGTCGATAGCGCGTACGGACCATCACCTTGGCGGCGCGCCACCACCAGCCTCGGGTCATAGTCGCCGGGAAGAAGAGGTAGGCCTTTGGCCACCGTATAACGACCACTGCCGGCGTGGATCTGAGCCACCGTTCGAGTAGAAGTTGGGCCCTCCCGTCAGGTCACCGCCGACTGAGCGCTCCATAGGGCACCACCTTTCCTGCTTAGGGCCTAGCCATCTCACTCACCGGCTGCCATGTTTTGTCTCGCTCGTTGTGGCGCGGAGAGGAAAATGGAAAGAAACCGAATGGGGGCTAGGGTTCCAACTCTGCGTGCGGTGGTGGTTTTGTTCCACCGAGTTCCATGGGTGATCGTCCGATCGGAACCGATGCTTGGTGATGATCGGGCGGCGGAACCGGCCTGATGGAGAAGTAAATCCTGGCCCAGGTCCGTGATGGCGCTTGGTGAACTGGGAGCGCTTCAGCGCTAGAATGGGCCATGTGCCAAAATAGATTTCTGGGCCAATTTCACATTGTGAACAGTGAAAGAGGAATTTGTTTTCCTTTTCTATTTTCCTATTTAAAGTGGATAAAATTAGTGTTTGATTAAATGTTTAATCATTTTCCATTGCAAGGATTTACACAGCATTGACATTGAATTTTGGCCACTATGTAGATTATGAATTTTATGCGTGTTTCCGCAACAATAAGTTTGATTATCCTTTCTATTTAAGTGCGCAAAGCCCAGTAAGAGGAATAGTATCTCGGCCCAGGCCATGGTCAGGACCTGGTGCGTGGGGCGCGCAGCGCGAGTGGGCCGATGAGCTGTTTTGCCTTTTGGGATGTTTCCACTGCAAATGGTTATGTACCCTTGGATTGAATTGGAACCAATAAAAAAAATTCAATTATAGGAATGATTTATTGATCCGAAAAATGATAGCAAATTTTTGGACAGATAGAGTTCGAGAATTTAGTGACACTTTCTTTGCCAAGATTTGATGTTTAATTTTTGATTAAATTAGATCCAACGTGAAAATTTAATCAGGAAAGTTGATTATTAAAGAGTTTAAGGTTGATAATAAGAGCAATAAACAATTACTATTTTTGGTTATCTAAGAAATTTTATGTTTTTGCTGTGACTAGTTTTAGTCAAAATCAAGATTGATAAGTTATCAAGCTCAATAGTGAGCCTATCTTTAAGAAAAAGTTAGTTTGTCGTTGTTTTTATGATCAAATTGGATCTGATATAAAAATTCAATTAGAAAAGTAATTGAGTAAGTTTGGTAATTAGCATTGTCATGAGATTTTGCTGAGAATGAGATTCATCATCGCATTT
>VSTD030004274.1:0-10379 GCA_008808055.3 Sporobolus alterniflorus
TCTGGGTACATGCGCAGCGCCCCACGGTGGGTCATCTTACCCGAGGATGCAGCGAGACAGAAGGCCAACCGTATCCACAACAAATGGCTATGAGAACGGAGGCAAAGGAGGTGCGTTTGGAGCGCTGCCTGAGCGGCCATGAGGGAGCGGGGCGACAAATCTTCCTCTGTGCCTGAATCTTCAGGAGGTGGCATCGAGGCGGAGCATGAAGATGAGGGAGCGGGGGAGGGGGAGGTAACTCCCCCTCCACACACTCCACCCCCTGAAGACCTCCCCTCACTCGGTGACCTCTTCAGCTAGCAAGCGGGGATTTCCAATTGTGTGTGCTGGCCAAAATGGCCCCAGACAGGTATCGAGGCATCATCCGACCCGCCACCATAGTCTGGTCTTGCGCTGGTATCTTCTGACCTATAGGGGGTGAGTGTTGTGCCAGTGGTGATGGGAATAGCTCACTTACTTGGGGTTTTATAAGTCCCACCATCCTCGTCAAACATCGAAGCTGTTGCCACCATGATGGCGGGGCTATCCTCATCGGTCACCGGGGGCGCAGAACCCTCATCCAACAAAGCCGGACCTTGGTCTTTCTTGCCGGTGTCCTCCCGATATGCACATGGTGTTGGTCATTTGTTTACACCGCTCTCGCTTCTCCTATTTCTACTCTGACTTTAAAAGGCGGTGTCGTGGTGACAGGAGTCACACCTCATCGGTCCCAGTCGTTCATCTGTCTACGGTGCGCCCGGTGATTCCCTCGTGCCTGCACTTGATGGCATCATCCATTGCGAGCATGGGTGACCTAGCCGAGGTCACCCTGGGTTCACAGCGGTGGTGGTGGCACTGGTACCTGGGGTGCCGAGTGCTAGTGGTGCCTCGTAGGGTGCCACCGGCATCGGGGTGGTAGGTGCCGGCCCCTAGCTAGGTGATGACGTTGGGAGCTTGCTGTGGGATTTGGTGATGCGCAGCATTGGTGTTCCTGGGAGTGTTGTCCCAGGTCATGCGGCCCCAGCCCCCATGTCCTTAGGTGCCGCCTGTCCGGAGGTATCTAGACTTTACTTGTCGGGCTCTCCCTGCTTTTCGCCCCAACCAATTTACTGGAGACATGTGGGGGACAAGGCAGAGTCTGCATGCTCATGGGTTGCCGATGCGGAGAGGTTGTTGTATGAGACGTTGGTCTCGGTCAACCAGAACATCCTGCCTTTGATTCGGGTTAGTCTGAAAAAGAGGGGAAAATCTCTTTCTTATGCCTCTGGCTTCCTCAACGCTCTTTCATCTCCTCCTGTGTTTTGTCTCTGCAAATTTTGTCCCGTGGCAGCATAGATGTGCCTGTGTTGCTGGCAGAGATGACCCGGGCATGGGAGGAAGCCACCGCTGTGGAGGCCGCCCGTGTCATAGCAGTGCGGCAGAAACTTCTACCTATGAGGCTGCTGCGGCGCGGGATAGTGCCGCTCTTCGTGTCATGGATGCGGAAGACCAAGCCACCTTGGTGGAGAGGGTATCAAGAGTGGAGGTGGAGAACGTGGCGGCGTTAGCCTCTACTCGTGAGGATGCTGAAGGCTTTGTCCAGAAGATCACCCTCCTTGAGGGTGAGCTTGCGGTGGAGCGTCAGGCTCGAGAAGCGTCTGAGGGGGAGCACTGATAGCAATTTGAGGAGCTCACCCTTCTGCAAACCCGGGGCTCCGAGCTGTGCCATGCCATCATCGGTCCCCCATGGGCGAGGCATCACCTGTATGAGGGGATACGGCATGCGGCCCTCCGCCATACTAAAATGGTCGGAGAACTTGCCGCCCTTCAGGCGATAGTGTCTTCTACCGCAGAGTCAGCGCTTGGACGCTCACCCAATGACACCTTCCATGTGGAGGTTGTGGGAGAGCGAGTCACCAAATTTTAGAAGCTGGAGGAGCGGCGCTCGTAGCTTGAGCGGCCTACTGTGAGGATCTACGACTTGCTCCTTGGGCCACCACCTGGTCGGGCCAGATTGGCTAATCGTCTGGACTAGGCCATTGGACAGCTTGGGGTAGAGCTGGCTACATGGTGGGAGGTGGATGCTAAGCTGGAGGCTCTATGGACTTCAGCTGTGCGAGTTCAGGACTTGGTGCTGGTCAGCACTGACGGGTCGTCTTCTCTGGTAGCATCTATGTCCACGGCGGTGGAGCTGCTGGAGGGCTGGATCGATACTGCAGCTGCTAACAGGGTCCACTGGGGGTCCCGGTCTGTGTTGATTGCCACCGTATGGCATTTCTCAGAGCTGAAATCCAAGCTAGGCACTGGGCGTGCACAACCTCAGACTCGCTGGCGTCGTATGTTCCTTCCTCGATTTCCCGCAGCCCTCCTGACAGCGTGGGGGAGTAGTAGTGGTGGTAGCTTGTGTAGTTAACATTTTGCTTTTGTGTAGGTACAAAAAAATCTGGATGAATGAGAAACAAGTTATTCACGCGATCCAGACCCAATTGCCTCCTATTGTCCCTTCTTCCTTTTCAAAATTGGGAAAACCAGTGCAAATTTTTTGGATGCTAACCTAATCTGGGTAGCCCCTGAGTGCCGTGATACAGGCAGGCTTCCCTGTCTGTATCATGGCACTTTTGGCCGAAATGCGTACTTTTAGGAGCGATAAAGGAGTGCATGAAAAAATATGCTAGGGATTAGAGTTCCTTAACTGATTTGCATCCCATGCGCAGAGTTGCGCCATGATGTTGGCTTGTTAGGGTTACTTCGTCGAGGAACAAGAGCCACGCATTCTTCTCAAAATCATGGGCATGACGGCTCGCCTTCCTTGCTGGTTCACCACGTTGGGTAGATCGACGTTGTGGATGTGCGGGCTCAGTCCCCACTCACATTGAGTGGGGTGTTGCATGGCTTGGATGGAGAAAAGGCTGAGGCACTTAGTATGCTGTGCACTAACCCAGGCATGGGTTTCTAATGGCCATTTCAGTTTTCCCCTACGGTACAAATAACGAGGTGTTGAACCGTTCACCTTGCTCTTTTGATCTTCAATGAGTTGGGATAGTAATCGCCTTTACTTGCCACTGACATTGAAGCTCTCCCCGCTCCATTGCCCATGATGTCTAGTGGGGGAGATCACGGTGAACATGCTTGTGGCTGGAGCCCCCGCCGTGATCACCACCAGCCACCATCCCGTCGAGCAAGGACAGATGCCTCCTCCAGTCGGGCATCACCATTAGCCAGGTAGGTATTTACCCTATGTTAGCGCTTGCTTGGGGTTGTTTCTTTGTCGTGATGCCGGTCTCTGCTTTTTTATTGGTGCAGGGCTTCGTCTCCTTCACATGTGGTGGCCGTCGAGCTGCAGGGGCAGCTCATTGCTCGGGAGCGGGAGCTGGATAGCAGGGAATGTGACATCGCCACGTGGGATGATGTATTGGTGGCCTTTGAGCGTGCCCTTGGAAAGGTGCTCAGGGAATGTGACATCGGTCGTGTATGGGCTGAGGCTGTCCAGCAGGACTTCTTCGCCCAGGCGTGTGTCTCTGGCTCTATGTCCAAACAGCTCACCTACCTCAACTGGACTTTGAAGGAATGCCAGATCCTCCTTTGCCTACAGGAGACGAACCTGGAGGTGTGAGAGGCGATACTGGTGGAGGAGCAGGAGCGTGGCCTACATCCCCCCGATGGGTGGGACCTGTCGGCGGAACTAGACAAGATCAACACATGCATGGATAGGATTTATGGTGAGTGCGCCGCTGAGGTCAGGTGACTATTGCAGCTGGTCGTGGAAATTTGCAATGCAATAGTTGAACTGGGCATGATGCCTGTGCAGGACATCCCCCAATTTCTAAAGTCAGTTCGAGAAGTCTTGCCAATGGCTGGTCTCATTTTGAAGCACCTGCAAGAAGCGCTAGCCTCCAGTGCCAATCCATAGGACTGAGCTTGGGCCGACCACCATGCTAGTGGCTTCGAGTCGTCCGCCTCATTGCCTTTCCATTTCCTTTTTTCTTTTGCCCCTCGAAATGGTTGTAATATACATTTTAACACACACATATATATAAGCATATTAGAAAACTTATGCTGTTACACCCCTGAGCACCCGTGTCCCCAACTGCAATGAGTCAAGGCCCTGGGGCTTAGGTTAGACATGTGGCGCCTCCCTAGTGGGGGGTATCCTCCATAGACCATTAGGATGACATTTTCTCTGGTAAAAGGCTTTGTATCGCTCCCGTCCGGACCTTCATCAAGCTCCGCACCCCAAGTGAGGGACCCTGAGGTCATGAAGCTCCTCATCATGCCGCAGTCCTTGAGCTTGTGCCTCATGGGGTATGTGTGGTTTGGGCAGGCTTCCTCAAGAAGCCTCTTGAACTGGTCCATGGGCGGCCTTGCCTAATGCTTGTCACTACATGTGGCGGTCGAGATGCGCCACACACCAGAGCCACCCGCCTCCCTGTCGTTGATGTTGCCGTGGTCGGTCGTGGTCAGGGCCCCTTGAAGGCACTGCTTGCACCTCTTTTTGCCGCCCTTGATGCCCTCCCTACTGCTGTGGGTGGCGACATTGGATGGTGCTCCCTCACCACTGCTCAGGCCGTCTCCCTGCTTCTCTAGGTTGGGTGAGGTGCAACCACCTTGAATGTGTTCCTGAAGAAGTTGCTATGCTCGTCTTGGTGCGAGCTCTGTGCGTTGTGCTCGGGCTACGCGCCCATGCCCCCCTGGAGAGCCTGGTGGTGGGCCTATGGCTCGACGCGCTGGCCCTGCCGCCCCAGCGGGGCGTGGGATGAGAAATCCGTAGGAGGCAACGGTGCTAACACCTCCAGAGAAGGCATCACAGCGGACCTCTACCGATCGGCCTCGACCCGAACTAGGCTAGTAGCGGGGTCCGACCGATGCCAGCGAGCACACTCCACTAGTTGCGTGGTGGTGATGGCATGGATCTATGCCAGTTGGTGGTACATCTTGTCCACCCTATCAGCGGTGAGCAGAGGTGAAGCGCTCAAGGGCTTGGCCGTAGCAGCCTCCGTCTGGCACCCCTCGTGGCTAGCAGGGGGATCCACTTCCTTGGCCCGAGCTTTAGTGGAGGCAAACTCCACCATCAAGATCCTCTCCACCTTGAGCGCGGGCTCATGTCATGGCGGCGTGTGCGACGGGACCGTGGTAGCAGCTTGCTTGCCGGTGAGCTTGCTTCGTCGTGGCGATGCCTCTGGCTCAACTTTGGTCTGCCGAGCATGGGCTTGCACTTGCCACCCTCCCTAACGAGTGCGGTGTTGCTCGGGAGGTCGGTATCCGGCCACGGTGCCACCGTCTGTAGTGGATCCATTGTCATGGCTTGAGTGGTCAGAGCATTCTCTGTCCATGGTGCGGTTGTGACAAGAGCGGGTAGAGGCCCCGTGCTGCGCCTCCTCGGAGAGGGAAGGCTGAATCCCCCCTCCCAGCTTGATGCCGTGAGGATCTCCTCGGTGAACTCCCTTATCATGGCCCACCATGAGGATGGTGCCCCTCTGTGAGTTGAGCCCATGAAGGCGGCGCCCGAGTCGCCCCTCCTAGGGGAGAGGCTCAGGCCGCCAAATTAGTCGACGATGAACTCAAAGCTCCCAAGGCAAACGGTTTCACCGAGGGAGAAGCCACCGCACATCAGATGTTCACTGTCGGCAGCGACGGTGATCGCAGATGAGGGAACCATCAGAATGTCTAGTGGAAAAGCACACTACAAATCCCCATTCCTGATGTGCGAACTATCGGTGTTTTCTACACCGGCAAGGATAGGGTAGTCAAGATCACGCGTTCCAGTTCTGAGTTGGTCTTGTGAACTACAAAGCACACAGTGATCTATCCTAGTACATGCCCCTCCTTGGAGGTAATAGCCCTAAATCCAGCAGCTTGATATTCAAGATGAACAGATGTTACAATGGTGTGAGCAGAGAGCTCGAGAAGTTCATGTGGTGAAGGGGGAAATGGATCTCGTACCCCATGTCTGAAAGGTAGGGGGGCTTTTATAGGATGAGCAACGACCAGATAACTACGTACTAGTTACTTTTACATTTGGGAGCAAATTACATGGCCAGTGAGGCCCCAGACTGGGAATGTCGATTCATAGTGGTTGGACAGAGCTTCCATGGCACTCTTCTAGGCTCAAGGGTGTTCTTCTGGCTTCTTGGGCATACTTGGCACTGAGGTGGATGATGCCTAGGACGGTTCTTGGAGATGTTGCTTCGTGGTGTGGCTTTACTTGGCTGCTAAGCCTGGCCACGTGGGGGTCGATGTGGACAGGCTAGTCTTCCCCCTACACCGTCCTATGGTCTATAGCCATCAGATGAGAGGACAAGGCCTCCTAGCAGGCGATGTCTTGTCCCATCACTACAGTGGGCGGTGGCGCCTCTTCGGGGGATGTGAATCCCCCGGGCTTGGATATTTGGTGGAGTATTGACCGTGTGGGTACCTGTGCTACCTAATCTTACATGGAATAAATCATGTTTTACCGGGGCATGCTTATCCTTAGTCAGAGTCATCATGGCATATAGACATGTATCCCTAGTCTAACTACTACGTTAGGCGGTGATGGGACGGGTTTAGCACTCGAGTACATGCTGTCAGGTGCGCGTGGACTCCTGGGGCTACGTACCATCATGCCAGGTTCCTAAGGCCACCGCTTCCTGAGGCCCCAGGGCTGGCAATGCTTATTTGTTGATGAAAGCTCCCGGGCGGTGGCGCCACTCTGGGGGATTGAGGAGGGAGGCGGGACGGTTAGACAGGTGGTGAAATCCAGCCTGACCGTGCTATTGTAGGGTGGAAAAGTGAAAGCGTGGATTACTCCTGAGATTAGTTATTCTTAGGTTTGTGGCCCCTCCCCTTCAGCCTGGAATGGTGCGACCTTATCCGGTATGGGGTGTATAGTTCCCCAGCCATTTGCTGCTGTAGGGAACCAGTCCAGAATTTTGGGCCTTAATCAGCGACCCGCGGTACTAGATCCCGACACCACGGTTCAAGACATAGACACTACCACATAGCCCATGTATCAACTACTAGTTGTGTCTTTATGTTCTTGAGAAATAGTGGTATTAGGGTTTTTGCTAACACTCCCAGGGTTCAAATCTTCTCTTTGCTCGGGATGAGCAAAGCTCTAAGCGTGGGGGTGTTGGTGGTCATAAAGTACCCATTTTCACCACCAACATTTCCAACGTTTCAGGGACATTAGATGATGAAATAACATCTTCATGGTGTAAAATCCGTGAATATTCTCTATAAATAAAAGATGACTAAAGTCAAGGGCTCTAAAACAGGAGGAGATGAAGTGGGTCAAGCCAGGGGCTGAACAGGCTCAAAGGGTGGCCGGTCGGCCCAAACCCATGGTCGGTCGGCCCTTACTTTTGGTGGTTCCCAGGTTTCCTTAGTGGGAACGCTTCATAGAGCCACATGGAGGAGATACTGTCTCTAAGAGGTCGGTTGCATGGACATTCCTGGCTGGCCGGCCATGTGTTGGCCGTCCAGTCGACCATTCGTCCATATTGGCTTCTGTTTCAGCTAAGGCACCAACTCCACTCCCTTATAAAAGGTCTCACACTCTCCATGGTGAAAATCAAATCAGAGTTGAAGTTTTAGCTTACAAGTGCTTCCACTTCCATATTTTGTAGAATAGGTAGTGGGGTGAGGGTTTGAGGGTTCAGTGGGCTCTCCGACTTGTCTGAAGTCCTCATAGTAGCTCGAGCGCAGAAGCTCTACCAAAATTCTTCAGGATCCATCAAAGTCTTCTGGCTCTAGTTCATCAAAGTCTTCTAGCTCAAGTCCCTTAGGTGTACCTAGAGTCCTGGCCTATTAGGAGTTCCCTACGACAATACTTTAGAGTTGGGTAACTCATTAATCAAAGTATGTTATCCATCCGCTTCTCTTTTACTATTTGTGCATTTACATATTGTATAGTACAATTGGGTTTGGCCTTGTCATATATACGGTCTCATGTCTAAGGACCATCGATAGTAATGGGACCCTGTGTGGTGACTACTATTCGATACCTCAGAAGCCGACTACCCTGATCAGATGGAAGGTCCTAGACATCATAGCCGATCAGGTGTCGGAGTTATTGTCTATTCCTGAGGCACTGCCGGCCATACGAATTGTTATGCGGTACCCGCAAGAGTGATATTCATGTTAGGGATTCATCATCCACCATGTAGTTGGAGTGGTACGTGGGCCCCTCCCCTGTCTGGAGGCACCATAGCCCTTGTGTGGATACCTTGTTGTGCTATGGGTCATCAGATGGCCTAAGTCTATCCTTCAAGATTATCCCGAAATCTAAGGTGCGTTTATGCATCTATACATTAGTATTTGAGTCGTCCTTACCTAGGCTAGGCTTTATCTCTGCATCTCATAGTTATCGTGCAATGTAGATAGGATTACTATCCTGCCTCTGTCCCTATGGATACGATAACCTTAGGAAATACTCTTGGATGAAATCTACTACAATTGTCATTCATATGTTTGCGGATTTATTGGTTTCGCTTAAGGACCTACCAATAAGCTCTCTGGCTCCGTTGCCGAGGATGGTTGTTCTAGATTAGTATATCTTTATCTTAATTCCATCTATATATATACATATATATATGCTTGTGGATTTATTGGTTGGGCTTAAGTACCACCAATAAGCTTTCTGGCTCCGTTGCCAGGGACGGTTGTACTAGATTAGTATATCTTTATCTTAATTCCATCTATCTATATATATATACAAAAAAATAAGGTAGGTATAGCTTTAGCCCCTATCTACTACTATTTAGCTCTAGAGGGAAAGTATCTGAAATCAGCTACTTCATCCCACCCTATCAAAGCTGAGGGGTATGAAATTTGTCAGGGTTTTGTATCCTTGGTCAGAGAGTTAGATTTTGTGGGAGGATCAGATGAGAACCCGTATAGGCATTTGCAAGATTTTGAGGAGTTATGTGCCACCCTCGTGATTCCAGGATTGAATCAAGAGACTATTAAATGGAAAATCTTCCCGTTTTCATTGACGGGATGGTCTAAGTAGTGGTACAAACTCCATGTCTACAATTGCCATGGAAGTTGTAGTGTTTTGAAGGATCATTTTTGTTTTGCTTTCTTTCTCTTATCTAGAATTATCGACCTCTGTAACGAGATTCTGAGCTTCACTCAAGGAAGAGGAGAGTATAGGAGCAGCTTGGTCCTGATACAAACAACTTGCCACATCAGGTCCAGAATTGTCAATTTCAGAAGCTATGTTCATGCAGCATTTTGTGCATGGTTTGAGTATGGAATCTGCTGAATATCTGGATATGACATCCGGAGGAGTCTTTGTTTAATGCACGGTTGAAGAGGGAAAGTCGATACTGGAGAAAATTCTTTCCATTACTCCTCTTGGAGACCTGCAGCCCAAAGATCTAGAGGTATCTGAGGATGTGCCTATCATTACATATCCTGATACCTTGGATATCCCCACCTCACTGGCCAAAGCAGAATTCTTGCAACTCACTGCACTAGAACAAGGCTCGAATGGGAATATTACCGACCATACTCCATCTCTCTTGTCAATCATAGAAGATCTCTTCGATGATGATGTGGGAGATATGTCAAAGGTTCTCACCTGCAACATTAAAGGTCTAAATATCTAGCCTGCTGAACAAGACTTGAAGAAATTCTTGGTTGCGCAAGAAAACCTCCTAGATTTGTCGGCTATAATTAGCAAAGATTGGACAGAAGTTGTTGAAGAAGACGACAGCTATATCAGGGTTTATCCTGAGCCAAGAATCATCTATTGTTGCTTGCAAGGTTTCACATTATAGAGGGCTTGCTATGATCCAAAAGTTGGAGTTAACCTTCTCTTGTTGGACGAAGCATCTCGCATTGACATGCAGTCACCCATACCTTCCACAAAAATTCTTCAGTGGCATCTGGGGCTGAACCTGTAATGCAAGGGAGTGGTTTTCATAACCATTGAGATAGAGGGCAGCAAGGTGTGTTTGGAGTACCACATCTTCTACAAGCCTGACCCCACGTTCATCTTAATAGGAGTCCCTCTCTATGCATTACTTCGAGGGGCAGACGAGGGTGGACATCTAAAGTTGGAAATAGGGCATAAGGAGTTCTAGACTAATTTATCTTGTACCATTAATCATGTGGTCGAGGAGGAATTAGAAGAGGACCCTGCTCAACGAGTGATGGCAGCCACACTAGAAAAGGAATTATCGCATCCAGATTTAGATGAAGTTGCCAACTACTTCACTCCGGTTGATGAAGAGGCAGAATTTTAGAACTGGGAGCAAGAAGTCAAGCCTGAAGCCTCTCCTGTTGAGCTCAAATAGCTACCGCATGGATTGAAGTATGTCTTCCTAAATGGTGATCGAAACTCTCCGGCGATTGAAACTACCGTAGAATTTAGATCGAAGCTCTCGAATGAAGAAACCCATAAATTGGTCACTACACTGGAGAAGTATCAGTCAGTC
>VSTD030004275.1:0-10379 GCA_008808055.3 Sporobolus alterniflorus
GAATTTGATCAACACTTAGAGTCTCATAAACATGTGATTAGCATAATCATGGGGTTTAGAGACACGGGGTGTTACAACATCTTTGATGAAAATTACTTTTAAAGTATATTTTCTACTTGGGAGTGGCACACAAGGGAAGGGAAAACTCAAATGAGGACATATGAGGGAAAAGATTTTTCCAGTGGCACAGAAAAGATTTCAATTTTTTCAGTGGCACAGAAGGAATTCTCTCTATAATTAATCTGATGCTCAAGACTATTACTAAGTTCCCCGATCATGAATCTGTCATTGATAGTGCAAAGCTCTTTATAAGATGGTTGTATAACCATGAGAAACTTCATACGATGATGAAAATTGCAATAGGTGGAAACTTAGTGAGATGGAATGCAACTTGTTTTGGTATGAATTATCTCTTTCTTGAAAGTTTCTTGATAAGGAAATACCGTTTCATGCAATGGATGACCACACCTCAATTACAAAAGTCTTGCTCTCAACCACTCCCCTCGCGCCGATTTTCTCCCTCCCCCCCCCCTCGCGCCGATTTTCTCCCTCCCGGACCGGCTTCACCTCCGCTCTCAACCGGACCGAATGGGGAATGATGAATCCACTGTTCTGCTGAGTCGGAGAGACCGAATACTATGTACATGAGTAGTGGGTCAAGTGGACTCATTTTTACGTTTTTGATTCAGTTTGAATTTTATCTAACAAAACGGTCGAGATTTAAAAAAAATCTCCACCAATGTTATTAGAATTTGATCTATTTTTTACATAATTTTTCAAATTTTATTTTATTTTTTCGAAATTTCTGAACTTAAATTTAAAAAATCAAAGATTTTTAAATTCAGACCCGACCGATCCCGTCAAATTTTGATGATTTTTTAAAAAAATCGGCAACATTTTTAAACCCTGATTACCAGCCACCCAGAAGGTCCACAACCTGAATAAATCAATTTCGACGAATCCAAATTCCCTGGCAATGGACAGACAAACAATCCCAGGCAATACGATATCTCGACGAAGTTTTCTTCGAGTACAGTAGTAAGAGCATCTCAGCAGGACGCCCGAAATCAAGGCCCCGAAACGACCATTTCGGGGGCGGCCCGAAAAAATCGGGGCCCATATCGACCCTTCCTTCCAGCAGGCCTCGCATCTCGGCCCCGAAACGTGGCTCTGCTCCGGCTTTCGCCTTGGCGCCGTCGCTCCCGCCCGCCCCTGGCACCGCCCGCCCCTGCCTGCCGCGCCCCGCGTAGAGACGTCACCACCGCCGCCCATCTGAGCAACTTCGCCGGAGAAAGGAGCGCCTTTGCCAGAAGCAACGTCGCCGGAGTCTTAAAGTCGAGCATTCTCGGTCTGGTTCAGGTGCGAGCAGAGCGTCTGGTTCAGGTGCGGGCAGAGCAGCCGGTAAGTTCTGCGCTGCACTCTCTTCTATTCCTTCTTCCGATAATTTGGTTGGATGGTGTTCTCGATATTCAAAGAGGAGGCGAGATTTTGGCATCCGCGGAATGTGTGTGACGTCTCCGGTAACGTTTTACTCTCCAGTTCATCGAACCTGGACATGTAAAAAACTTGTAAAACCTGGACATGCCGCAGTCCAGATGACCAAGCAACTGTGTCCTGAGAATGTGATTTTGTAAATTTCTGAACTTTATGTCAGTTTCAGTTTCAAGTAATAAGATGATCTTTGATGACCTGTATGTAATTTCTTTACGATAATAAGAATGCCAAATCTTGACGGCTTCAGTTTTCTTCTTCTGTTCATCTCTTGGGGTCTATGCTCATTTCACCGCTCCAGCAGGCCTTCATGCTAGTACACAAGTATTCTTTGCACTGGAAAAACTGGAAAATGATCATCAGTTTATAAACTGATAACCTGACACAACACTGGAAAAACTGGAAAATGCTTCATGTTTCCTGTATAAACAAGTATCCCCAGAACTAGGCGAGCTTGCACAAGTAATGGTTATCAGCTTCCTGTATAAACATGGTTCTCAGGTTGAACCTGTACAAAAACCTGGTTGTACAAAAACACCAGACCAGAACCTGACATATAGTTGCTTGTACAAAAACTTGTACACTGATGTCGATGCATTTTAAGTGTACATGTATCCTGAATATATGTTAAGTGTAATAGGTTCTCAGCACTGGCAGGTTTCAGTTATCAGACTATCACTGTGACAATGGTTCAGTGTGACCATCAGAAACCTGTATAACCTTCGAATTCTGATGCAAACCTGGAACCTGAGAAATCTGTGTGACCATCAGTAAGTTACAAAAAAGGAACTTGTGACTGAGATTTTCCTCTGTTGTTAAGTTGCAAACCTGCATGCAAATCAATAAAGCACACATTCTGTATACAAAAAAGGCTCTTCCTTTGATGATCAGTTTCAAAATGCCTCAAGATAAACCTGTATACAGGTCAAGTTCTGAAACTGAGAAATGTATAAACTTGTAATAGGATACTAGTTTTGTATGAAGTGAATTATCAGGTTGAGAAATGTATAACTGGCCATACATTGATTCAATGGAATACAGAAAACACGAGCTCAAAAAAGTGAGAGGTTTGAGAAATGTTTTTCCCCTGCAATTTACATAAACATCAGGCACTGATGAACATACTACGTCATCCTGGAACACTGAAAATTGCTACAAAGACCTGATCATAGATGCTCTTCCTTGAGAACTGACATTCTCAGGTTAAGGATGATCACACCGACAATGTTCAACAGACATGGTTCAGTACATTTATTTGAACACATTGTTCACACACACACACATTCAATTTCAGGACCAATTCGAGCTCAATCCTCGAGGGAGTTCTTCGAAATTCTAGTTGAACAGGGCTAGGAAATTCATTGGTATATGCATGGTACATGACTGCACTTGGTGCTTGCTTGCTTGGCTGATTGGTAGCGGCTGCTGCTTGATTGATTGCTTGGTCATGACGTCGCTCGTCTTGTTGCTTGCTTGCTTGGACGGAGGCAGCGGGCTCAGCTGCTCGAGGCGCGCAACATGGTCATCGGGGACGAGGATGGGACCTGTTTGGACAGAGGCGTAGATCCGGTCTTGAAGGAGTGGCGGTTGACAGCGGGTGGCGCAGGTGAACCTCCGGCGAGGCGGGGCGGCGCTGGTGGCAGCGATGTTTGGATCTGCGCGCGCGATGGAGAGGAGAGGAGAGTCCGGCGGCGGCGTTCAGGTTGGGTTCAAGCCGATGACGCCGCACCCTTTCTCCTCCGCCCCGGCCGGCAGCGCCGACTTCGGCGGATGCTACCCGCTCCTGTCGCCGACGAGCTTCAACTAGCAGCTTCGGAACGACGGCGCGACAGGGGGCCTGCATGGAGTTCAAGTAGCAGCAGTTGGAATACCTCTTCTCTAGTCCGGAAAAAATTGGGGCAGGGGCGGAGGAGAAAGAGTGCGGCGTCACTGTGCCGGCGGCGACGATGACGGCAGGGTCACTGGCGGCGCTGTGTCGGCGGCGGTGGCCTTCGTGTGGCGGCGACGGGCGTTGTGGCAGCGCGATTTCGGAGCCCCCTCCGAATCAGGGCCGACTGCTATTTTTTCGGAGGCCTGCTAAAATCGGGGCATGGGGTTTGTTGGAGATGCTTAAGGCTGGTTTCATCTGGGGTGGTAGCGCCCACCTTGGGGCGTTATTGTCAGCGTCCCGGTGCTACCGTCCGCTCGGGTCGATGTGGAGGGGCGAGCGGGCGTCAGGGCTATCGCCTGTTTCGCCTCAACAGCGCCCGCATCTCGGGGTACGCCGCGCACGTCGGCAGCAAGACCGACATCTCCTTCATCAACAGCAACATCCTCCACCTCTGCGCGCGCCGCGCCGGCTGCTTCTTCCACCCCTATGGCGAGGGCGTCCCCATCCTCATCTACATCTGTCAGGCAGCCCACTTCCTTGATGTCGCCGCCTGCAACACCTCTTCCTCGCGGTCGCGCCACCGAGCCCCCATCTCAGTTACCGACGCCCGCCTCGACGTCCTATGTGCGCGCATCTTCAAGTACTACTCCCTTCGCCGGTTCGTCACCGAGACCGGCCGCGCGGCCGAGGACTGGAACCGCGCGCACGACGCGGCCATGTTCCACTACTCGTCCGGGATGCAGGCCATCATGGTCGCGGTGGGAGTGTGCAACAAGGTCAGCGTGTTCGGTTTCGGGAAGGCCGCCTACGCGAAGCACCATTACCACAGCAATCAGAAGACGGAGCTGGATCTCCACGACTACAAGGCAGAGTACGCCTTCTACCGCGACCTCGTCGAGCGCCCGCAGGTAGTACCCTTCCTCAAGGATGCAGAGTTCGCCGTCCCGCCTGTTGTGTTCTACCATTAGGCCATCTTCGTAAGAATGTGCGCCATGCGCTCGATGTTATGCCCCATTTGTAGTTTTTCTCTTTTGGGTATCGATTAGCATGTCCGATGTAAAATTGCTGTGTAAGATGGGTTTATGTATTGTGTTTAGACGATAGGCAGATTGAGATAGCAAAATCTTTGGGTGCTGTTGGAGTTGGAAAGTGTATATTGGGATTTAGGCAACTCCGTTGGTATAGGAGAATGATTGCTTGGGCTTATTTGGGCTTCTGCATGACAGTAGGAAGGATCTGGAATTGTAAGTTCACACTGATTTCAGTTTGCTCCTTATAAGTTAACATACATTCTGTTCCTCCTTTTTGGTCATGATTCCTCAATTTCAGAAGAACTCATTGTACAAATTCTTTTTGCAGTCCTTCTGCATCCATATATAATGTATAGTCACGCAAATATAAGTGATGTGTGTGGTATACATCGCTGAGTTATTTTCTTTCGTATTGTTGGAGTTTGCAGCATGGTGCTAATGGAGGATTTGGTGCTTTGCATTGCAACTTCTTTTGTCCTACTTGTAGTTTGTTGTTTTTTTGTCACTCTCTTATGAAGTCTTTGTAGAGAATTCTCTTAACTTGAAGTTGCTTTTGTTACACAAGGAGTGTCATTTCCTACCTTTGTCTTGATACTAGGAAGCAGGAAAGGATATCGAAATGTAACTGTAAAATACTATTATCATGTTCTACTCCTATGTGACTATATCTGGCGCACAGTAGTTTTGTTTTTTCACCGAATATGAACGGCCCATCATGGGCTGGCAACAATATTCTCCATATTTCTTTAGAGCGAATCCCACCATGTTCAGTAATTCTGTGAGTTTCCAGTTGCCTTTGTCAGTACATAACTCTTCATGATTAAGTTGTAGTGCAGCCACTTCTTTGCTGTTATTTAATTAATCATGCAATGTGTTCAAGAAGCATTTGATGGTTTGGTCCACTATGTTACATATCTACTGCAGTACGAAGAACATTGCTGGCTACCTTTGGGTGTTTTTCTTTATTTTAAGTTAGGACACCACAAAATGTTATTGTGCGTATTGTATCATCTCTTAAGGCAATTCATTGATTCGTAACTTCACTTCAGGCATCTATCCTTGGTTTTTGGGTACACTTCTGTTTCTGAGATTTCATGATCATTACTGTTGAAGGGATCAACTGATATCCCCGGATCGGACTGCTTAAGCCAATTCTTATTCCTCTTGATGAAATAATGTACCGTGACATGTTGTGGAAAAGAAAAGGTCAATACTTACTGCCATTTGCTCTCTTAATAGGAATTTAACAAGGGAAAGGAGAATTTCCTGTGTAACATCTATGCCTGTTGATTAAAGGCATTCCCCTGTAACACAACTGTTTATGCAGAGGAGTTTATTGTTGTCAATCAAAATTGGTTAGTCGCTCTGTCTGAGAAATTTTTTTGGTTAACACTGTACTTTTAATTGCTGTTAGTTCAGTTTATCATCTACAGTAGTCATCTGGTGCAAATTTCTGCCCTGCAAAGATGCTTAGCGCTTTTTTCCCTTAGAAAGTTAATTATTATTTCCTTTTCATTCTAGTTATCCAGTTACTTATGTCTATTGTCATCGTTTGCCAGTGATGCCCACAGTTGATTTTGTTCTGCACACCGCAGCACTACAGTCACGTGGACGCCTCTGTTCTCATTTGAGTTCTATTATATGCCTTTGCTGAGTTTATGATACTGCGAGTAGTATTAAAGTGATTATCTGCAGGACCTTGCGCAATTTGTGTGGTTATCATTGATGAGCGAGCAAGGACTGATACCGGCTGTATATCGTATAAAATGTATACTTCATCGACAGTCATTTACCTAAAAGCTTGGGATCATTCGCCTAATAAGGTACTCTGTCACCCTTTACCACTACCTGAAGGCAGTCCTCTTAATACAGCGATTTGGCAGCCTAATCTTGTACTGCCTCTGTTTCAAAATATTTGTTGTTAGTTAGTTCATTTTTTTAACTTGCCGAGACAAGTATTTTGAAACGGAGAGAGCATATAATTCTGGTTATTGCATGTCTGTTGAGCTGGTGACTCTCGTGTTAACCTTTATTAACTCAGTCCACATAAGATTGTCCCTTTTGATTTTTAGACATTATGTTTGAGTGTTTATCTTATTCAAAATTTGTATATATATATATAAACAAATGAGTCATAATTAAATTATCTATAATGATAAAACAAGTCATAATAAAACAAACAATATTTACACAAATTTTTTGAATAAGACGAGGGGTAGTTTTTTTTCATTTGCTATGCTAAACCATTTTCAGAGGTCGGTATATTTTTTGTGCACTTGAGACAGTTTCATCTCTTATTGAATCTTCTGAGTTATGATGCCAGTCATCTTCCTCAGCTGAGTTATTGAATCTTCTGAGTTATGATTACAGTGCTAAAGATCACCACTCAGTATTGAATTATGACGAACCTACATATCTTATTATGTACCCAGATGGAACATGGCGGGCTTAAGTGTCGGCAAAGATACAAGCCATAGAAGCGAGGGATTTCATGGCCCAGAGGAACCTGAATTGGCATAAATTTTCACTATCTGCAGTGGTAATGATAAGCCCAGCCCAACATCAAATTCCCGGGCAGTTCAGTCTTGAGTGGTAAACCATTTTTGCTTTGTGGTTGATTTTACATGAGGGACAGAGAGATTACCACTGAGGGGCTGATCACCTCACCGCCTGCAATTGGCCACTGAGAGATTACCACAGAGAAGGGTCACCTAGGGGAAGGAGCAACCCCCATCGTGTCTTCGCCACGTGGCCACCTCAGCCTCCACCTCCTCTTGTCCTTCTGCTCCCCTTCTCCTCCTCCCGTCGCTCATCAGCCACCCGTGATCAAGTGGTGCCCCCGCTACCTCACCGCACTGGTGTGTCGCCACTCACCATCGGTCGCATCCTCACTCCTGACTTCCTCTATGGCCGGTGGCGAAAAATCCCTCCGATAACTCCTAAATCCTAACTCGGCTACCACCACCTGCTCCTCCATCGGCTCTGCCGCCACCAATCTGAATCCCCGACAATGGAAAATTTTAAGGGGAGGGGGTCACGTGATCGGGAGAAATATTACCATTGACTTGTACTGAGATGGCTTGGTAGATGCATAAATAAGGTGGGGGAAAACCTCAATTCATCAATCTCAAGATATCCGTCGGGAGAAGTCTAACTGCTTTACTCCGTGTCTGACTATTTTAGCTATGGCAACTGTGAGAAATCGGTTCGGGTGTAGGTTTGCGCCAGCGTGACTAGGCACTGATGCAACTTCCTCAGAAGTCTTTTGTTAACAGTTTCTGCAGTCTAAAGGCTACGCATCACCAAGGCATTTGAATGCTGTGCCGTCATTTTAATTGCAGACTTTGACTGATCTTAGAGAAGGGCTATGCATTGGAAGGACAAACGTACAACTTCTTCCTTCTTTCCTCAAGATAATACGGTATTCATATAGCAAGATCATGTTCCATAAGTCCGTTCAGAGAAATCGAGTGTGTTCAACCCAGATGTTACAGCTGGTCCAAATTAATTGGTACGGTTCTTTGATAATTGTTGCTGATATGCGGCGAAAATCAGTGCAACAATTAACAAGGAAGAAGTGTCACGTGTCAGGTCTTCTAGAACACATTCTACATCAAAACACAATCCCTAATATTATCGAGTTGGCTGCATGACAGCCAAAACAGAGGTCAAAGCCGACGAAAGTTTAATTATTCCTTTGTTTAGATCTTGGCTATAGTATGGCCACAAGATAACAATGTCTCTGTGGTCTTTATACCCGTGAGGACATAACGAGACTATATTTAATAGGACGTCCCATTCAGCAATCTTCCATGATGCGATTGTTGCCCGGTAATCTAGTATTACTTTGCTAACTTTTCTTTGCACCCCCGCAGGGATGCTATGAAATCACATAACGTGCATATTCCAAACTAGCACGCGTTTTTTTTTTCAATAAAGGATTTTGTTGGTCGGATCGGTGTCGCATGACTAAAGTTTGGGGTGCTGATCTAATCAACTGGCATTAGAGAATTAGAACAGGTTAAACTATCAAATACAAACGCGTGCGATTTTTTTGCGTGCAGTCAAAGCTCCATATACTTAAGCTATTTCTTGTAGTATAGATCTTACATAATCTGCCGATACAGCTCTGATTTTGTTTCTCTCATGTGTCCACTGTCAAAAACGCATTTTCGTGTCGCCACAAAATCCATACTTATTGATCAGGAGAGTTTAGATCAGGAGACAGGGACAGCATGCATTTGAGCAGCCGAACACGGAGCCAGGCTTGCTGCTGCATGAGATTTCAAGGGATGAGATTGAAACAGGGAGCGCAAATCAGCTGATTACTGAAGTTATTTCGTTTGGTAAAGGAACAGAAAATAGGAATGTGTGAATGTAGTACAGTGAATTGACCGTGAGTTTCGTGTAGAAGACCTATTATAATGACTGCACAATTAGGTTAAGAGCCAAGTGTGTGTATATATTATATTTATATTGAGTCCGGATTCAATCTATGTTGTTTCTATGTATACCCTCACCCCTTGACTGACCATCTGATCTCTAGTCCCATCCCCATCATGATTTGGGTCCACAGCCAACACCCCCACGTGTGCCCCCGTGCGCCCGAACTAGCCCAACCTATTTATAGGCCAACAGGCACTGCCCGCTAGGGTTTCACGTGTTGTCACTGCCGTTCCACGCGTCGTTGTTGCTCGTGTTTGTCGACGTCCGTGCGCCGCCGCTGCCTGTGTTCAGCAACATCTGCCGATCGTCGACCACATCCACTCACCGCCGATATTGAGGGGAGCAGGACCTCCGTCATCACCGACCGTCAACATGGGTCACCGGATCTATGTGTTGCGCACCACCGATTTCAGGTGGAGTAGGCATGTCAGCAACCTTCTTCCCTAGATCCATCGGTCGTCGCCCCCTCCATCGTCAGGCCACACACTCCACCGTGAGCCCCCAAATCCTCCGGGCCACCCGATCTCCGCCCCCGAGGCCGACGTCATTCATGGGAGAGCCGACACCACGGGACGTGCATCCTCGAGAGCTGGATCTGCGCCGCGCTCACCGCCTACGAGGTGGACGTCACTGCTCAGAGGGCTGCCTTCCGATCCATGGGAGGGCCACCGCCGCAAGATACGTAGCGCTCTCCACTCCAATGTATCCCCTTCAGCGACGACGACCATTGGCGACGATGTCGATCCACCCCTGATCCCACACACGACGATGAGCGTGATGGCCAGCGGAGATCCATCTCCACGATGTGACTACCCATATTCCTAGAGTTGTAACTAACTGATTGGAATGTTGTTGCGGTGCTAGGGTTTGGTTGTAAGACCGGCTCTCTAGAGTTGTAACTAATTGCTTGTAATTCCAAATCTGAGAAACTGTAACTATATTATTGTAATTCTTGTAATTAGAAATTGGTGATACTGAAATTATTTGTTGGAATGGTTATAATTACAGTGTATCCTTAGTACAATTCCAACACATTGAATATCATTAAAATGATGTAATTACTCAAAATGTATATTGTAATTGTGATTCAAAATATTTTTTAAATTATTACAATTGTAATTTCTGTTAAAATTTTAATTTCTATTGCAACAGGTTAAATATAACGCAAATCAGATATGACAACTGTTGTAACCAACCGAGACCGCGTGCGCCTGCAATAGTGCGTTTCTTTCCATCAGTCGGTGAGAAAAAAAAACTGGGACGTCCTGTTCATTGAATTTGGATTACGCCTGATTGACGTCCGGCCATCCATCATAGCAGCAGCTACAAATAGCTACGTACAGCTCGTCTATTGCCAGCATAGCCTTTCGTCTCTCTGCAGGCATTGAGATCCCTGCACCAGTTGCAGGAGCACCACAGCACCACCACCTGTGACTATTTCTTCATTGCATTTACTGTACGAAGAATCACTATACCAAGCCCTACCAACCCCGGTGAAAAATGCTTGTTCAAAGGTTTGCTTCAAAAATAAAAAATGATTT
>VSTD030004276.1:0-10379 GCA_008808055.3 Sporobolus alterniflorus
CCTGCAGCTATGTTGCATACTATAATCAAACCATGATCATTTCACGGTTGGACTTTAGATTTTGTTGGCTAAATTCATCCTACTTCATCTAAAGGCCATCAATTTGTGTTAGTCGCTATGGATTACTTCACAAAATGGACAGAAGTTGTCCCATTGAAGAACATGACACATAGAGAGGTAATCCACTTTATTTTAGAGCATATGATTCATAGATTCAGCATATCACAAATATTGACCACGAATCAAGTTTCATTGTTCATGTCTCATCAAGTCTGTGAATTTGCCGAGTCTCTTAAGATCAAACTTTAGTTCTTCACCGTACTATGCTCAGGCCAATGGTCAGGCCGAGTTTAGTAATAAGACTCTAATCAAGAAGAAGATCGAGGAGAATCCCATGAGGTGGCATGAAGTCTTGTCAGAAGTGTTATTGGCACATCACATCTCCAAACATAGCGCTACAAAGGTAACACCTTTTGAGTTAGTTTATGGGCAAGAAGTCATTTTACCCATTGAGATAAATCTGGATGCTTTACGAATATCTCGACAAAATGAGTTGTCGGATGTAAATTATCATAACTTGATGTTACATAGGCTAGACGAAGTGTCAGATGAAAGGGTAAAAGCTTTAGGCGAAATCGAGAGACAAGTAGTGGGTAGCTAGAGCCTACAATAGGAGGGTCAAGGAAAAATCGTTTCAAGTCGGAGACCTTATTTGGAAGACAATTTTGCTTATCGGGTCTAGAAGCAACAAGTTTGGGAAGTGGTCACAAATTAGAAAGGACCGTATAGAATCGAGGAAGTAATTCCAAAAAATTCTTATATGGTTCAGAGCATACAAGGGATCTCTCTGCTATGGGCACTCAACGGGAAGTACTTGAAGAAGTATTATCCTAGCATTTGACAAGATGTTTGAGTTTGAAAATGGTCGTTAATGGTATTATCGCCCTTGGCACAAAAAATGGTCGATAAAAGACCATGAACATCATCCTGAGGCCAAATTTGGTCTAAAATGCATTTTAATATGCAATCTTTACTAAAAGGCAAGGGCATGTGTTGATGACCAAATTTGGCAAGGCTGAAAAAATTGGACCATCCGGTTTCCTATTTCGGACTGTCCGGTTTTGACGGTTTTTAGAACAGGAATAGGGAAGGTGCTAAACTTGAAGATTTGAAGACCAAGGTGTTTTGAGGCATAGAAAAATAATAAAAGGTATCATGAAGCTAAGATGGAAGAAATCCAAGCCAAAAGTTGAAGCCGCAAAAACTAGATTGTCCTGGTTTGGATACCGGATTATCTGATTTTCCCAGAACAGATAGAGTCTGAGTAGGGTTTGAGATTTGATTTGTTTAGTAAAGATTTGGTTGTATCTGACTCAAAGAGCTACCTCATGCTGCCTAAATAAGTATAGGTCACGGCCGATTGTAATCTAACGCCAACACAATCAATCAAATTTATATTTTTCATACTTTTTACCCTAGTTTTTTTTATTTTTGTTCTACTTCGTTTAGATCTCCTAGCCACCGCCACAATTCCATGAGTTGTAGTGGATCTTGTCCCTCCCTCTGGTCATATGCCACTTGGCCGGGAGAAGGACGCTCTCACCAGAGCTGACGGTGCCCCTAACTAACGTCAGAGCCAATGAAATCAAACTGTCTGGTTTCCACAGTTTCGAGCAGGGGCTTCTGGTTCCTGTTTGTTTCGTGTGGCAACAACGGCCTATTCTCAACCAAAGGTATCAAGGTGAACCCCGACAAAATCAGAGCTCTCATTCAAATGCAACCTCCATAAAGCAGAAAAGAAATTTAGAAACTTACATGTTGAATAGCATCGTTGAATCGGTTTGTATCGAAGCTGGCAAAGCACAACCTCCCATTCTTTGCTATACTCAAGGGCTCAAGAAAAGTAGACTGGGGAGTAGAACAATAGAAGGCCTTTGATGATCCAAAGAATTACCTTTAATGCTTGCTGACATTGTCAAGCCAGAGCACGGGTAGCCTCTCATCCTATATGTCTCAGCAATGCACTCAGCAGTCAATGGAGCTCTGGTCGTTGAGAAAGAGGCTACACACAATGATAAAAATAGCAAAGCAGCAGTCCCCAGTGTATTTTGTTTCAGAGGTCCTCACCGAATCTAAGAAGTTCTATTCTGAGATGAAAAAATTTGTTACGCAATCATCATGAGTGCACGGAAGCTCCAGCATTACTTTGAAGCACACGCAATCAAAGTCCTAACCAATCAGTCATTCAATGATACATTCAGCAACAGAGATAGCTCTGGAAGAATCGTTAAATGGGCAATAGAGCTTTCAGAACACGTCATCGACTTCAAAAAGCATAGCGCAATAAAGTCACAAATATTAGTCGATTTTGTTGTAGAGTGGATGAAGCCGGGCTCCGCAACAGAGGGCGCAGTACTCAAATCACCATGGCTGGTTTGTTGTGACGAAGCTTGGGGAATAGTAGGGGTTAGATCAGCCGCCATACTAATTTCACCTTCGGAAATCAAGTTGCGCTACGCAACAAGGTTGCAGATCAACAACGAACCAGACAAGTGCACCAACAACATAGCAGAATATGAGGCCATATTGCTGGGGCTTTGCAAATTAAGAGCTATCAGAGTCTAGAGATGCACCCTCCGCACAGACTCTAAAGTGGTTGCTGGGCAGATCAAAAAGAGTGCATTACCAGGGAACCCACCCTCGAAAGATACCTAGCCCTCGTCAGAAGGATGAAGAACTATTTCAAGGGTTTCACCATAGAATACATTGAGTGAACCAGAAATACCAAAGCTGATGAATTCGTGAATGCCGCAGCACGTAACACACCTCTGCCAGCTGACATATTTCTCCAAGTGATATTAGATGCATCCATTAGGACAGTTGAGCCGAAGCCCAGGGTGATTAATTTGATACAGGGCGAGGACTGGCGCGCACCAATAATGGCATATCTTTGCCATTATTATGAGCCAGATAGCATCATCGAACATACAAGGGTGCAATAGAGAGAAAGGTCATACCAGATAGTCGATAATGATTTGTTCAAGACTTCAGTTTCAAGCCCCCTTCTTTGGTGTCTCAACAAGGCCGAAGGTCAAGAGATATTGTCGGAGATTCACGCAGGTACTTGCGGAGGCCACATAGGCACTAGAGCCTTAGCAGCCAAGGTCCTCCAACAAGGTTTTTATTGGCCCGCAGTAATTGATGATGCAGCAAAACTTTTTTCCACATGCAAAGCCTGTCAAAAGTTTTCATGCAAGTCAAAGGCCCCAGCACAACTGATGTAGCTAATCGCCCCATCTTGGCCCCTTCAGCAGTGGGACATTGATATTGTTGGCAAGCTAACCCCCTCACAGGGCAACTACACCTTTGTTGTTGTGGCAGTTGAATACTTGACAAAATGGGTAGAGATGAAGCCTCCTACAAACGTAAGCTCCGCATCAACCAGAAAATTCTTCTGGCAAAATATCATCTGCCGCTACGGTGTTCCCCAACATATCACAGTCGACAATGCAAAGTACTTTGACAATGCAATGTTCAAGGATTTCTGCCAACAAATTGGAATGAAGGTCGCATTCGTGTCGATGCATCACCCCCAGACCAACGGTGCAGTGGAAAAGGCCAACAACCTAATATTTGAAGCAATCAAGAAAATCCTTGAGGGTGAAAAGAAAGGAAAATGGGTAGAGGTCATGGTACAAGCAGTATGTAGCCATAACACTACAGTGTGCAGAGCAACAAATTTTACATCGTTCCGACTAATGTACGGGAGTGGAGGCCATCCTGCCAGAGAAGGTGAAACATCGAAGCTTACGAACCACGACAGAGGCCCCCGCGTGCCCAAGCGAAGGTGAAGAAAAAGACCTGCTGGTGTCGGATAGGCTCAAGGCCGTTGCAAACTTGCAGAAATACCAAGAAGATATAGGGGCATGGAGAGACCCGAAGGTCAAATTGCAGGATTCAGCGTGGGCAACTTGGTACTTTTGCGAAGCCCCCGCGCTGAGAACACCGGCAAGTTCGAGGCCAAGTGGATTGGACCGTATGTTGTAACAGAAAAGACACGGCCTGGCGCATATCATTTATCAGACCCTCAAGGCCGAGTTCTGGAGCACTCCTAATGCAGAAAACCTTCATCATTATTACGAAAAAGAGGCACCCCAATGAAAAAAGTGGCACCCCTAAAATGCAAGGGGCTAAGTCAAAAGACCTCCGATGAAAAAAGAGGCACCCCTAAAACACAAGGGGCTAAGTAAAAAGACCTCCAATGAGAAAGAGGCACCCTATTATGGTTTATGACAATGATTTAGAGTAGGAGTGGTCACGAGATCGAGAGATTGATGATAACACATGAGACACAAGAATTTTATGATAGGTTCAGACCTCTCGGACGATAATAGCCCTACGTCATGTGTTCTTGTATTGCTCTTGACAATTGGTGTTGTGTTGTGCTCTAGTTCATGTCCTCTAGGGATGCCTCTACCATTCCTTTTATATCCAAGGGGGTGAGGTTACAAGGAAGGTACTGAGTTGGTTACAACATGATCTCAACTAGAACTCTATCTCTACTAACCTATTTTACATATATTTTTATAGATATAATTATCTAAGCCTTAGAGAACACATCATGGTCCTCTGAAATCTTCTCGATGGTGGGCAGAGTCATAGCAGACCCCTCCTTAGGCCTTCTGAGTTCATGCAGGGTGGTAACCCAGGTACCAATCCTCGTCAGCAACCCCTGAGTGCTTAGCAAGTGAGTAGGTGCTAGGTGATCTGGATCTTCCTGGTCTGTGATGAATTTGTCGAGTACTCAGTTCACGAACCAAGTACTCTGGCATGAAATCGTTGAGTGCTTTTCACTGAGTTGATCAAATAGGGGCACTGCATAGGTGCACATATTAGGTGTAGCCCCCGACTCTCGAATTAAATCTTTTAGAGAATTTAACTCGGGAGTCTAGAGCTTAAAGTCTTCAAACGTGAATCTTTGAAATGTAGATGCTTCACGGAGGTGCCAAGCAGCACAACAAGACGCTTGCATTGGCCCTAGAACCAAACATAATGGTGAATAGTACCAATATGAGCTAGCAGTGTATCTACTTGCTGCTGAAGTCATATGCTGTTGATGTTGATGATCAAGACATTGTGTGATGTCCCTGCCAAGTCATGATGGCGATGGTGCTACCGAGTCATGCTGGCGATGGCGCTGTCGTAACGACTTGACCACGGCGTGATATAGATGTTGAGTCATGCTAGCGATGGTTCTACGAAGTCATGCTAGTGACGGTGCTGCTGAGTCATGCAGGTGATGGCGCTATCGAGGCAACTTGGCCGCGGTGCGATGTAGATACCGAATCATGCAGGCGACGGTGTTGCCGAGTCATGCTGGCGATGGCGCTATCATAGCAAATTGGTCGTGGCGTGATGTAGATGTCAAGTCATGCTGGCGATAATGCTGTCGAGTCATGTTGATGATGGCGCTGCTGAGGCAACTTGGTCATGACACGATGTAGAGGTCGAGTCATGCTGGCAAAAATGCTACCAAGTTATGCTGGCGACGACGCTATCAAGGTGACTTGGCCATGGTGCGATATAGATGTCGAGTCATGCTGGCAAAAATGCTACCAAGTTATGCTGGCGACAATGCTGCCGAGTCATGTTGATGATGGCGCTGCTGAGGCAACTTGGTCATGACACGATGTAGAGGTCGAGTCATGCTGGCAAAAATGCTACCAAGTTATGCTGGCGACGACGCTATCAAGGTGACTTGGCCATGGTGCGATATAGATGTCGAGTCATGCTGGCAAAAATGCTACCAAGTTATGCTGGCGACAATGCTGCCGAGTCATGCTGGCGACAATGCTGCCGAGTCATGCTGGCGATGGCACTACTGAGGCGACTTGGCCTTGGTGCAATGTAGATGCAGTCATGCTAGCGACAATGCTACCGAGTCATGCTGACGACAATGTAGTCGAGTCATGCTGGCGACGGCACTGCCGAGATGACTTGGCCGCGACGTGATGTAGAGGTCGAGTAATGCTGGCGACAATGCTGCCGAGTCATGCTGGTGATGGCACTGCTGAGGTGACTTGGCCGTGGCGCGATATAGAGGACGAGTCATGCTGGCGACAGTGCTGCACCTCAAGATTGTACTGGCTGTGGTAAGGTCGCGCAGCCCCCGAACTCAGAGCATCAAGGTGTTGTCGCATCGTGAAGAAGTCAGATATTCATGTTGGCTCATAGCTGAGTGATAGCAGGCAAAATATCATAGCCTAGGGATGTCTTCCTATGGCAGGAACTTAACCTTACTCAGTGTATCGAATAAGGGTTTTGCTCATAAGCTAGCCAAGACGTAGTGTCTACATAGTCTCTTAGACTCAGACATTTGAAGCTATCGTGCATATGAGTCATAAACAACAGCCCGCTCGGGTAGTCTGAATTTTTCACCGAGTGGTTCCCAGCCTAGTGCTCAAGATTGTGGGCATAATGTGTCGAGTTCATAGAGCATTTGAGGCCTTCGATGACCCAGATCGGGACCTTGATCTATTTGTCGAGCTAAGGGTTTTTTCCAGGTGTGATCAGTTCTTCGTGTCATGGCCACGTGGCATAGAGCCTAGGCTCGCCTGACCAGACATTCAAAGATCTTGATCCGCCTGAGTTGCATGGGTACCGAGTCCCTCTGGATGCTCAGTTTCTCTCAGATGACGCCAGGCTAAGTGCTCTTTAGTCGTGTGTCTCATGGCCTGACTACTCATGCATATGAAGCCGTTAGATATTGAGGGTTTGAACGCTGATCGAGTCATGCGTCCCTCCCAGTCTGCTTTTGACTAAGTGTCTAGGTTGTAAGATGCTGTAGTCATCTAGCTCAGCCATGCAAAGTCTTTCACAGCTGAGGTGGTAAGACATGTGGTCTGCTCATTGATCGGAGCCATGATGCACAACCAGAGTCAGGAGATACGACTAGAGTCATTACATTTGACCGAAATCGAGAAGTGTGACTGGAGTCGGGATATATGACCGGAGTCATATCTTCTGACTGGAGTCAGGTATACGATCAGAGTTACATCTTGCAACCAAAGTCGGGCATACAATTGGAGTCTTGATATACCTGTATTATACGCATATATAATGGGTAATATAAGACATGAAAATTTATTCAATGCCAAAAATAAGATAAAAGGGTTAGCCAATTTTACCTTGTGAGCCATTCATAGTATTATCCACCCAGCCGGACCAGACCATAGCCCCCGAGCGTAGGGTGTGTAGCCGTGGAGGCGTGACATGTATAGCATCAGACGTGGCATAGATCATTACCGTGTATGGTGTGATATACTCAGAATATATATTATAAAAGTACTTAGCAAAATGTGAGCTTGTAACTCGACTCATGTGCATACAAAAATTATATTGCACATAAGTATTAAATTTTTTAAAAATTATCATGCAGTTAAAATAGGAGTAGTATAACAAGATACATGTAGCCCCCGACTAGTTATTATACAAGAGTAGTATATTAACGAGTTGAAAATAAATCAAGATATTAACTCAGAATAAAATACAACTAAGAAAATGACTTAGCTGGTTTGGTGAAGTGTCCCATATCATTGTGGTGATGACGCACTCGCCTCAAGTCGAGGTTGGTGATATAGGTAAAAGTGTACCAAAATCAGACTGTCGGTTGGAGTGGTACTCCTCGAGCCCCCGAGTTTGATCGGTAGTGAACCTCTAAGTCGGATTGCTAGTCGGGGAAGTCAACGACAAGCCCCCAAGTCATGCTGGTGATGGTGCTGCCGAGATAACTTAGCCACGGTGCGATGTAGATGTCAAGTCATACCGGTGATAGTGCTGTCGAGGTAACTTGGCAGTGGCGCGATGTCGCTACTGAGTCATGTTGGCGATGGCGCTACCGAGGCAACGTTGACCATAGTGTGATATCACTACCGAGTCATGCTTCCGAATCATGTTGGTGATGGAGCTGCCGAGGTGATGTTGGCTGAGGCGTGAGGTCGTTACTGAGTCATGCTGGTAATGACACTACCAAAGCGATGTTGGGCATGGCATGATGTCGCTGTCAAGTCATGCAGATGAAGCAACTTGTACATGCAAGACAAACAAGTTAGTGCATGGGGTGACCATGCACTTTGACAATTTTCTATCTTTGCATGCATTTATAATAAATAAACCAAACAGGAATAACTTGCAAGAATATAATGAATAAACAATGCTTCCCTTGATTTTGGTTGGATGTACCAACTTGGCCGGATGGCTAATGCCCGGGTCGACTTGTCAGGTTTCCGAGTGGCAGAGCGTGAACTCTGGATTTTATTCTCCATGCACTCCAACCAGAGCGCTTGAAGCTTTGGCGCATGCATCTTCATGTAAACACAGGACTCGAAGCTCCCGGCGTCGCACGGCCGTTATGACGTCGATCTCTCGGCCAATACCTGCTGGCTCTGATCAACATGGTGCCGAGTCCATGCCGGGTCACCTCGAATCGAGTCTTTCGACCGCATGACCGTGTGACTTCCGATCGGGGACTTCTTATGCACCTGTTCCTATTTTGAGAACGAGTCTCGTGCATGGAAAATTAAGGCAGAAGGGAAGGCCACGTTAAGAGCTAAGCTTGCCGCTGATTAACTCGATTTGACATGCGTATATAAACAAAGATGGAAATAACTAAGTAGACAAAAACTTCCCTGTTTTCCTCCGCGATCCTTGCTGATGCTCGTCTCAGATTTTGACCGGACTATGGAATTAAGCCACGCCGGAGCAACGCAGCGCGTGAGCATACGAGTCAGCAAGGTGCTGGGCAACCGAGCTGCCGTTACGCCAGTGTCGGTGGCCTCAAATTGATCCTAAAACCTCTTGACGTGTAGATTAGAGCGAGCAAGCAGACCGACCGGCGATCTTGCTCGCAGACCGACCGGCGATCTTGCTCGCAGATGGTGAATCTTTTTGACGTTGAAGCCATCAATCTCGATGAATTGGATTTTCACACATGCCCTATGGTGAGCGTTAACTGTCGTGGTTTGTAATAATGATTTAGAGTATGTGTAATCATGAGATCGAGAGAACGATAGTAACACAGAAGATGCAGGCCTCTTGGAGGATAATAACCATATATTCTGTGTTCTTGTATTGCTCGTGGCAATTTATGTTGTTCATTTTTTCTCACTTCTAGTTTGTGTCCTCTTGAGGTGCCTCTACCCCTCCTTTTATATGCAAGGGGAGCGAGATTACAAGGAAGGTAATCGAATCAGTTACAACATGATCTCAATCAGAACTTTATCTCCACTTGTCTATTTTACATATATTTTTATAGATATAATTATCTATGTCTTGGGGAGCACGCCATAGTCATTTGGAATCTTCTGTACGGTAGGCCGAGTCACAGCGGACACCTCTTTGGGCCTTCTGAGTCCATGCAGGGTGGTACCCCGAGTACCAATCGTCGTCATAAATGTCACGAATAAAGTATAATTATTACATAAATAATGTCTATCAGAGACTAAAGCGACTCTCACGAAGCAGAACAACGGAAGGCTCCAAAACACCACATGAATAGCAAAGCGCAAAGCATAGAACTCTTCGTCGAAGACTTCCAGTCCATCTTCAGCTTCTGAGCAGCAGGTTTGTACAGCAGAGAGAAAAAGTAAGGTTGAGTACACTTATGATTGGTACTCGGCAAGTGTAAAAATAAAATGATAATACAATGTAACAATAACAAGGTAAATATGAAATAAGGTTGTAAGCAGAAAGGCAGCTAAAATTGACTCTCAAATTATTAGAAGTTATTTACTAGATTAAAGTTGTAGGCTAAACTACCCAATTAAATTGAATTAAAGTATATCACAAACTATGATCCACAAATGGCACAAAGGGATCACAAAGTTTCCACAAAGACCACACCATTTCCAACCATACCAACTAATCTAGAAAGGATCCCAGACCGCTTGTAACTACAAGCTCGGCTATAATGATAGTTATACACTTTCCAAAGTTAGTGCCCTGTACCCACAAGTAGTGATTTCATCACTAGCTAAGCGACTAGAGAAACCTCCCTTTTGCCATTCTTACACTACCTTTGGTGTACAACCTAAACATCACTACAAGCCGTTACAAAGGTCTACTACAGGCGTATGTCATGCTTTGCTACAGTTTCCTGAACAAACGGCCCCGCTTGTAGTACTAAGGTATCCCGCACAAACATCCCTTCTTGCACCATGCGGGAAAGTCGATTCACAGAGTATGATGTCATTCCTCACCCAACCGAGCAAGACACACAACCTATATTATTCCTAATTAGTAGGCAAGCCATTTCATACCAGACATGTGGTGGCACATGTTGTCCTGGGGTGTCTACTCATAAAATTCGGTCCTTAGCAGAT
>VSTD030004277.1:0-10378 GCA_008808055.3 Sporobolus alterniflorus
CGACACAGGCGGGGGCTACCACCTTGGAGCTCCGAATCTGACATCAGACCACTCTCATCCTTCCCATCCAGTATTCCTCCACTTTCCCCTAGTTGCCCCGCCCGGTCTCACAATAGCCATTAATCGTTCACTAACCTAAACCACATAGAACCACCATCGTGAGAAGGGGTCTATCGTGAGCGGCTATTAACCACTCGTCTTCTATCGATAGCCTATAATACTAAGCATAGTCATTCTAGCGTTCTAAATCCATCGTGGGGTAAATAAGGTACCTCGGTAAGGGAAATAAGCCTAATGCAACTAGGTTCCACCCAACTCCTGTACGTAAATGCACAATCATGCACATAAAGTAAGTATTATAAAGTGAACATATAGAAGAATTATGCATTCGGTGCTTGCCTTGTTCAGGAAAAGGGTTAGTCTCCTCAAAGCTTGACGATGGTTGTCCTCTAGCAGCTCCTCGCTCTGACTCGGTGTTAGGTTCTATACGGCATGACATGCAAGAATATTAATGATAAGCGACAATGATGAGTAAATAGAATAACAACACAGCTCACTAGCTTTTATGATGATTAAAGAGGTAATTTAACAATTTCCTTTATTAACTCCTATAAATTAACTATACTAACTTACAAAACTTAAGGAGGGCGATCCATGCTAATCATCGCTTACTACATGGTCATAAGGTGTGTTCACATGGTCAGCAAAGCCAAACGGTATAAATCATGGCAATAGATCGTCATGACAGATTTAAACACGCAAAATAGTTAGGGCATCAACTTAGCATAGATCAAGGAAGCCACTAACCCTACCAATTCGCCATGAACAAGAGCTACGAGGTACTTTCCATGATAGAAGAGATCCAAATTTTAATTTAGAAACGAACTTCATAATTTTCAGAATTCTACAAAAAATTATATGAATTTCTATAGATTTAAACTAGTTCTAGATAGATTAAAATTAATAGGTAAACCTGGAACAAGCAGTATTTTTATAATATTTTTAGAACCTATAATAGATTAAGATCTATCCAACAAAATTTGTTTCATAATTTTCCGAGTTCAAATGAATCCTACACAAAATTTTGAATTTACAAGGATTTGAATATAATCGAAAAATAGAGAAATAAATCAAATGCCAATACGCCGAATCCGTTCGTGGCCCAGCTCACGGCCTTCCTGCACAGTGTTGGCACGCCTCGGCTTGCGCAGTGCACGTGGCCCACAACTGGTCCGGTAGCAGCCCACGTGCACGATAGGCTCACGGCCCACAGCGGTGGCAGCGGCCCACGACTGTCCGGCCTGGTGGCCCACGACCGCGCGGCGCGCCTGGGCGCGGCGCGTGCGGCACACGCTCTAGGTGGCACGACATGCACGCTCGACGACAGCTTGCACGCTCGGTGGCACGATGACTTCACCGACGTGGGAGAGTGGCCGGCTACGCGCTCGGAGCGGCGGTGCTCGACTCGGACGGAGAGGCGGCCACGACGGCGGTGCTTATCGGCGCGGCGTCGAACGGGGTGTGGCGGCGCTGCTCGGCTCCGATCGTGCACAGTGGTCTGCACACGGGAAGGGGTGGCGTGAGGCACGACAGCACGGCACGGAGAACGCGGCGCGGCGGCGGAAGAGAGTGAGGCACGGCAGCCGGCTTCAGAGAAGAAATGACACGACGATGCTTACCCGCGGAGACGGCGGCGAGCTCGAACAGCGACGGTGGCACGTGGCTTCGGACCACGGCGGCAACACGGCGGCGAGACGGCAGACCGCGGCTGTCGGGCGGGCACGTGAGGTGAGGCGAGGCGACGATCGGCATCAGACATGCATGTCCCGACCGCGACTTTAATGTGGGTCAGCGCGCGTGGCCAGGCGACGTGGTGAGCACGCGCATGATGGACAGAGCCGCCCTGCTTGGCCAATCAACACGTGGTGTGTGGCAGGTTAGCCGCTGACAGGCAGGCCACACACGTCAGATTTAATTCCGAATTGAAAACATCCCCGAATGAATATAGCTCAAAAGAAATATCTAGGAGTTGAGTAAAATTTCAGGAAAATTCGTGAAGGAAGAAAGTATAATTGTGAATAACTTTTGTAATTACAACTTCCTCAGATTCTCCACGGATTTTGAATTATTCAAAAGATTCTAAGTATAAGGCTGGTTTGACCAAATTTGTGCTCAGTTAGCCTAATTGCAAGCCTCATTGCAATTCGATCAGTACTCCATTCTGGATAAGGAGTTCACCATGGTGATGTATAAGGTTTGAACTAGCATCAAGCTGACATGCACAAACATTATCTCACAAATGAATAAGATATTGAATTTCTAAAAGTGTCATCTGCTAAACAAATGCCTGAAAATAGCATGAAACTAAACACATAGGAAAATTGGAATCACTGCCACAATTTCACCTGGGCTCGAACTTGGACAAGGAGCATTTCATTGTGTTCTACATTCCTTGTGCTACAATCTTGCTGACATGCACAAGCTAACTCCCAATATCCAAGAATTTATGACATTTTTAAAGTGGCTAAGTGTTAAGCAGAATCTGCGGAAAGTGCTGTCTGGAATCTGTGTTGTATAGTTCTTTTTAGACCCTTGAAATAAATACTTCCCTAGATCCAAATTTTATGTAAATTTGCAAACTTGTATAACATGCCACCAGGAACAATTTCTATTTTGGGAGTATGGTCTGATTCTGCTCCAATTAATTCTAAAAAATCGATGACTGAGCTTAATGGTCCACGTTGCACAGAACTTTGAATTTAACTCTAGATTTAGAAATTTAACAACACTTTGGGTCTCTTAAATATGTGATTAACATAATCAGGTGGATTAGAGACACGGGGTGTTACACAGACCAAACACAAACCCCACCACATGCTCCTTACACTCCAACCATAAACACCAACCTAAATCATGACCATACTTTTGCACAATCCCTTAGCAAAGGTATCAAACTGGAGTTCTCAAGATTTGTTTGAGAAAATCCCATTGGCTGGCTTAGACATGCTGAGAAATGTTTTGCTCCGACTGAAACACCAATTGAGAAGAGAGTTAAGTTTGCTGAGGTGTTTTTCATGGGGAAGGCTGACCACTGGTTAAGAACTTCCAAACTTAATACTGACAATCCCTCCTGGTCAGAATTTGTAGTCTTAATTAGTAATAGATTTGCTGCTGAGACAACATATGAATAGTTTGACAATTTCATACATTTAGAGAAAAGTGGGTCAGTTAATGCATACATTGACACATTTGAAGAGACGATGGGAAAACTGACAATGAAAGATCCAACTCTAAATGAAAGCTACTTTGTTGCAAATTTCATTTATGGCCTAAAAGAATACATCAAAGTGCACTTGAGCTCTCACAACCCCAAAACCTTAGTGCAAGCTTATTCATTGTCTAGAAACTATGAATCTAGTGGCCAAAGGAAATCCCTGACTGATAGTGGAAGATGGACAAACAAATCATTCCAAGCAAAATTTCAGCAACCTCAACTAAGAAAAGAGACAACTGATGAAAAACCAATTGTCCCCACAAGGTGGGAAAACGTCAAATGCTTCAAGTGTCAAGAACCATGGATACCTGGTCATAACAAGGTTTGTAAGTTCAGAAATTAGGTTCGCCTGATTGCTATTGAGGATGATGACAACACTGAACAATAACTCACTGACCTGACAAAAACTACTGAGGAACAAGGAGAAGAGCTTGAATTACATATATCAATTCATGCTCTATCTGGTGTCTGCTCAAGGCAAAGACATTCCCACTGTTTGTCCCAATGGATGATGTCAAGCTAGTGGCTTTAATTGACAGTGGCAGCACCACCACATTCTTGAACCCATCCGTCATTGAAACAGTGGGACTATCAATAACAAAAACCGTACCTGAGAAGGTGACAGTTGCTAATTGAGGTATTTTGTGGACACAAGGTGTCATCTCAGCAAGGCCATATACAATACAAGGAAACAAGTTCATCTTTGACTTCAGAATACTGGAACTCAGTGGCTATGACATGATCCTAGGATGTGACTGGATCCTAGAATTTACTATAGAAAAGGATGGAAATCAAATTTGTCTCCAAGATGAGACACTACCAAACAAGAAATTCCTGGTCAGCCATAAGAAAATGCACAAGCTGCTAAACAAAGGAGTTGTAGTGTATGTGCAGAAATTGCAATTGACTGAAGAGAGACAAACTTTCATTCTTGCACTGTCTGGCATTCTCTCAGCATTTGATGATACCTTTCATGAACCCACAGACCTACCACCAGCCAGAGATATTGATCACAAAATCCCATTATAGAAAGACTCTGACATTGTAAACACAATGCCATATAGATTGTCATTCAAACAGAAAGACACTATGGAAGCACTGATTTTGCAATTGTTGCAGAGTAATGTCATAAGGCCAAGTGTTAGTCCATACTCTTCATCTGCAATACTAGTGAAGAAAAAAGATGGGACATGGAGGTTATGTATTGATTACAGGAAATTGAACAAAATGACAATAAAAAACAAATATCCTATCCCACTAATAGAAGACTTTTTGGATGAGCTTCATGGAGCTAAATTTTTCAACAAGGTTGACCTTAGGTCAGGTTACCACCAGATCAGGATGCACCCTGAAGACAGCTAAAACTGCATTTAGCACCCACCAAGGCCACTTTGAGTACATTGTAATGTCGTTTGGCCATACAAATCCACTGGCAACCTTCCAATCTGTGATGAATCAATTGCTGCAACCCTTTCTGCAATTTTTTTCTCTAGTCTTCTTTGATGACATCTTGATATACAACAAGACAAAAGAAGAACATTGTCATTATGTCAGACAAGTACTAGAAGTATTGAGGAAAAACAAATTGTTTGCTAAGAGGAGCAAATGTGTCTTTGGTGAACAACAGATTGAGTATCTGGGTCACATCATAAGTGTTGATGGAGTATCTACTAACCCTAGCACGATTCAAGCTGTCAAAGATTGGCCAACACCAACAAACATAACTAAACTTCATGAGTTTTTGGGCTTAGCTGGTTACTATAGACAATTCATCAAGGATTATGGGAAAATTTGTAAGCCCCTATTTGAAGACCTACAGAAGGGACAATTTACATGGTCTACTCCTCAATTGCATGCTTTCAACAAGATCAAAGAAGCACTGTGCTCTGCATCAGTATTAGCCTTACCTGACTTCAGCAAGCCATTCATCATTGAAGCTAATGCAAGTGATACAAGTATTGGTGCTGTACTCATGCAAGAGAGCAAACCACTTTCTTTCTTGAGCAAGTCTCTTGGAAAGAAAGTGGTTGAGATGTCCACACATGAGAAATAAGCTATGGCTATTATTGAGGCATTGAAAAAATGGAAACACTATCTCAACGAGGCTAATCTCATTCTCGGGACTGACCAGCAAAGCCTAAAGTATATGGGTGAACAAAGGCTAGTTCAGGGGATACAACACGAGCTAATGGTTAAACTAATGGGCTACAACTACAAGATTGAGTACAAAAAGGGTAAAGAAAATAAGGCAGCTGATGCATTATCTAGAAGACCAGCAAACCCTCAACTGGTGTCAATCTCAACTGCAGTACCTCTTTGGATAAAGGATGTGTTATCTAGCTACACTCAAGATGAAAAATGCAGAGAACTAGAAGCACAATTGAGAATCAATCCAGCAGCAGTACTAACTTTCACTCTAAGTAATGGAATTCTCAGATATAAGACAAGGATCTATGTGGGATCAAATTCTGAACTCAGAAAACAACTGTCAACTTCATTTCATGACTTTGCTCTTGGAGGTCACTCTGGTAACAGAGTTACATACACTAGGCTCAAAGCACTATTTCACTGGCCAGGAATGAAAGCTGAAGTTGCTGACTTTATCAAACAATGCCCCACTTGCCAAAGGAATAAGTCTGAAAATGTCCCTTATCCAGGCCTATTACAACCTTTACCCATCCCTGATATGGCTTGACAACATGTCACCATGGATTTTATAGACGCATTACCCAAATCTGGAGGCCATGATACTATTTTGGCTGTGGTGGACAAGAGCACAAAATATTCACACTTCATTCCTGTAGCCCATCCATTCACCACTAGGACAGTGGTCCAACTGTTCCGTGATCATGTGTTCAAGCTACATGGGTTACCACTGGCCATTATAACTGATAGAGATAGGATTTTCACAAGTCAATTTTGGCAAGACATGTTCAAGTCCATGGATGCCAAACTAAAATTTTGTAGTGCCTACCACCCACAGACTGATGGACAGTCAGAAAGGGTGAATCAATGCCATGAGAAACTACTTAAGATGCATGTTTTTTCAGCAACCATATAAGTGGACCTCCTACCTCTCCATAGTAGAATGGTGGTACAACACCTCTTTCCACACATCACTAAAAACAACACCCTTCCATGCCTTATATGGGTTCCAACCACCCATGATAACAGAAGGGATCCTTCCAGACTCTGTGGGAGCAAAAGCTAGGACATAATGCAAACAAAACTCTCAGCTTTGAATACCATAAAGAACAATCTCCAACCTGCTCAGGATATGATGAAGAAAAATCCTGACAAACACAGGTCTGAAAGGGAGCTGTCTATGGGGGACATGGCCTACCTGAAGTTACAACCTTATCACCACACTTTCCTGGGCATACATAGATCAATCAAACTTCACTACAAATTTTATGGTCCATTCAAGGTGCTGTAGAAAAATGGTAAGATGGCTTATAAGCTTTTGCTACCTGAGAGCTGCTCCATCCACCGAGTCTTCCATGTTAGCTAATTAAAAAACACATTGGAGCGAAGATAATTGCACAGGTTGATCTCCCACTCACCGATGCATAAGGCAACATCAAAATGTTCCCTGAAGCACTGCTGGACAGACACATGATTCTCAGAAATATTGAACTAGTTATGCAATGGTTAATCAAGTGGATCAATTTGGCCGAGGCTATAACAACCTAGGAGGATGTGGATTTCATGAGGAAAGTTTTCCCGGATTTCAGTCCTTGAGGAGGATCTGGGGGGGGGGGGATGTTCATGACACTAGCTTTGAATTGGCGCCAATGCCTGTGGAGATCAATGACTGATATTGAAAGGTACCATTTCATTGAATGTCTACCTTTTTCTTTGTTACTGTTGCTTTCTTCAGAGTTCAACCAGAGAGCTGTCTTCTACTTTTGCTCTCTGCTATATAATCGGTTATATAAGTCATCCTGCGCCACCACCAGGAACTCAAGAAGATAAACCCTAGTACATTGGTACCGTTTTTGTTATAATTTCCTGAATTTTCAGTTAATATAATCATCTTTGGTGGCAATTTTTCCTCTATTCTTCTGTTGTTCTGCGTATTTTCTTCGGTCTGTCCAATCCGGTTGTGACACCGTGGCTAGGAAGCACCGCGCTGACTGCCGCGCCGTCAGGATCTGCAGCAACCGGCGTTGGCAGCCCTCGTGAGATTAGAGGATAGCCCAGCCCATTATGGCCCACGATCACGCACGTGTGGAACCGGGCCGTGACGTGTCTCATCTGGTCGCGCATGCAGAAACTTAGAATCACCAAATGCCCAAACTGCCCTTCCCGGAAAAAGGCGAACCCGCACACAGATCTCCGCCTCTCTCGCGTCGCGGCCATGGCCGACGAAACCCTCGACCCGCCGGCTGCTCCTCCACCGGAGTTGGCGTCTACACCTGCTGCGCCACACCCCGCGCTGCTCCGCCCGCGTCGCGAGGCGTTTGAGCACGGTCTCCTGCCCATCCCCAAGCTCATCTTCCCTGAGGGCACGCTGGCGCAGACCCTCGCACAGCTCAAGGAAAAGCTCGCCGCCGCGGCGTCCGACAGTCGCGTGGGCGCCGCGGTGCTGGCCGAGGCGCTGCAGACCCCGCACGAGCAGGCGGCACTCGCGCTCGGCACGCTCGCGGCGGTGCTCCCCGCCGAGGACCCCGCTCTCGCCGACGGCGGTGGTACCGCGGACCTCCGCGACCTGATGCTCTTCCTCTACATCCAGTCGTATAAGCGCCTCGTCCCGCGCAGCGCGCATAAGGACTCGCCTGCCGTGGCGGACGTCTGGCCGTCCACCTCCGCGTTCGATGGCTACCTCTCCCAGCTATCCCCGATCCAGGTCAGGATCAAGTCTCGCTCATTGATCGCTTTGTGAATGAAATTTGATGCACTTACGACTGCAGTATGATTCTAGCTGGTCCAAAACGCTGCATGTTTGGTGTTCATTTGTCAAGTCATGTCAGAGGGAATGCAACACTGTCTTGGTGTGTGCAACAAGTGGCTTGCGCCATTTGAGTTCCTAGGTTGACAACAGATAACTCTGAACTTCAGCTTTGGCAGCAGACAACCTTGACGCCTTAATGCTGTCATTTTGGGCCACAAGCAGTTCCCAATGATTTGCTTATTACCTGACGATTTGACATTGATAAAGCGAAGACTTGGGCTTCTGATGCTGTCTGTATGCTCGTCTCTGGCTTGGATAGACTGCTTACAGTATTCCAGAAGACCACTTTTTGACATGCAACTCTAGTTCTCCTTTTCACATATGATCTTACATTTCATCATAGGGTCAAATAGATCAAAGTGAATTAGGAGCGAGGCATACAGTCTTCAGCCTCACCACACTACATGGAACACTGGAGCGGACTTGTTCTCTGTTTTCTGTGGTGAACATCAGGAACTCTTGATTTGTTAAATCCAGACATGCATACGTTAGAGCTGTATTCCACCTTGCTGGTAGGCTCCTTTTTCATTAAGAGCTTCTTACAGAAGGAGCAGAGTGGTTGTTCATCTGTATTTTGTATACTAATCTATCTTGGAATAATTTTTTTCTATATATGTTCAATTTCTCTTTTTATTGCCTGGAGAACTACATGTGTCATTGCTTGCTGCATTTGCCGTTACAAGTAGTTTGATAATCTGTAAATTTGGCATCACCTTGACTTTCTATTTGTGTATGTATTGTTTTGCAGCTTGTACGCAGTAATAGCCGCCGTTTCATGCCTTCTCAAGCTGATGAAGAAATTCATCAGTTGTGTTATCTCCAAAAACACATGGCAAATATTCTTTCTTTATTGGCAGATTCTATTGAGGGCGAGGGTGGTGATTCTTTGGTATGCCACCTTTTCATTTGATTAATTGCTTTGGGCCGATTTTCCTTTTATCATTCTAGTGGGATGAAAGCCTACCCCAACTTGCTTGAGATTAAAAGGCATGGTTGTTGTTGTTGACTCTAGTGTGGCAAAGTCGATGTGATGAAAGGTTCATGAAAATGATATTTTGACGTGGTGATGGGGGCATCTTGTATATACTCCCTCCGTTTCTTTTTAGTTGTCACCTTCTAGTTCAAAAATGAACTAGCTGGTGACAAGTATTTTGAAACATAGCCAGTAGTTATTTATTTTGAAGATTAGATGGACTAAAATGTAGTATAGCATGCATGCTTGGCAGATTCTTGTAAAATGTTATATAAAGCTCTATTTCCCTTTCTGAAGGTATAATCCTCCAACTAAGTATACAGTGTGACTTTTGTGAGTTATAACCTGATAAATGCATTCATGTAAAAGATCATGCCACAGACAGACATGCCTTACAGTTCAAATTATCAAGCGACTAAAGAAATTATGAAAATATATGGATTTGGTGTTGTCTGATATGTATGACTCAAATCACATCGCACATTTGTATGCAATCGAGGATAAATGTGACCTTTTATTTTAGGATACACTTTTGAAAGTAGCATTTCTTTTTTTTCTTGATAAAGAGCTTATAATTGGGATTTTGATCTTAGATGATATGTCTGAAATGTTAAAGATGATCTTGCTGTGTGTACTCTGTACCATATCTCTATGGGGGTTACAAAATACAGAGTGGAACATGTGTCACGGGTTGGGGAAGCTACCGGATTGGTAAGCACTCTTCTTCTTAGATTATACTTGAAAGAGGTAACAGGCCTAGGCCTTGGACCTCACCGGCGCGGTGGAGCCGTAATGACGCTTGGCGCCGAACCGCCGATGCAGGGAGCTGTTACAAGAATAAGGCTAAAGCCTGCAAATACTCGATGATTCTCCTAACACCGGACCTCTGTTTATATACTACTGGGATGGGATCACAATCAATTACTAGCTAATCCAATCCTAGCTGAAATGATCTAACAAACTAGGATAAATGCTTATCTCTTCAAACCTGCACGCCAAGTTCGGATGTGGCAGTGCCCTGCTTCTCCTTTGGCGACACCCATACTAAATTCCCCACATGACAACATGGTATATCCTTTTTTGTCGGAAGTGCACACTATACTATTTGTGATGTTATTCCCATTCATGTTGTAGGTATTGACAATGGAGACCTTTGAGCACCTTGGATTTCTAGTTC